>JAOWBC010000812.1:8594647-8616634 GCA_028566105.1 Hypoplectrus providencianus | reverse complement strand
TATATATATATAGGGATTGGATTGTCTTTGTTTAAGCACAGCAGCATCATGGACCCATTTCTGGCTCTGTGTATCTCTGTGGGATGACTAGGTTGGGCTTAAAACATCTGAAGCTATGAATATTGCAGAAAAGGAAATGGCTAAGGAAGATCATGGGTGGAATTATGTGTGGGGTTCTGGCATAACTGGATATGACAGGATAAAAGAGTGAAAAAGCAGAGAGACAGAAAGACTGGAGAAAGAGACAGAAAAGTGTGCTATGTAGTCAGGGTTAGTAATTGGATTCCCACTGGAGCCAGCTATGCTAAATATGTAATGCACCCAAAGTACTGGAAAGCAGACTGGATAAAAGCAGCCACCAAGAAGCAGCAGGAAATAGCTCAAAATCTGCTGTTTCACAGTGAATATGGGTCAGAAACAAGGAGCCAAAATCAAATCAGGAACAAGGGTTGGCTTAAAGTCTTGCTGTCAAAGTTATAAAGTAGAACACTTGGTTTTAACTTGAAATGTGAGCAATTTAAAATAGTACTATGTAAATAAATGTACAGTTACCGATCACTTTAACAATTTAAAACATAGTCCACATAAACTCTAGGTAAGAACAAAAGAAAATGTTTTATCCAGGAAAGCTCATCCAGACAAATAATACCATGAGCCACCAAGCTGGCATTCCCCCAATAGGAAGGAAGCTTAGCTTGCCATTTTATGTCTTTTTTTACTTAGCTTACTTACTGAGTGCATTCGTTAGTTAGGTTAGGTTTAAGGTGAGTGAAAATACAGCTGTGATCATTCTGCAAGATCAGAGAGTGTTTGACCTGTAAGATGAGAGGATGCTGAGTGGCGGAGGCTTGTCACTCAGATTGTACATCTCTTTGACAGGATTGGGCACGCTGCTCTTGGATACCACCTGCTGGTCCTGAGTGGTGGAACTCTTGAAGGCTTTCCTCATGTTGATGTCTTGTAGAGAAACTGATAACATAAAAAGAGGTCAAGAACTGGACGGATTTAGGTAGAAAAGACAGAGAACATAAAGCTGACAGCACTTAGACAGTGAGTAATGTCTTCTTGTGCCTGTCCCCCTCAGACCACTAAACTTCGACCCACCTTCCTCTACGGTGGAGTCCAGCTGTGTGACCTTGACAGCCAGCCGGTCAATGCGGTCCTGGAGAGAGTTGGCACGCAGATAGAAGGTGTTGGCCTCGTTAAACAGCTCGCCAAATATATCCTCAGCATGTTTACCTGGAAAGGAACAGCAGAAAGACGGGAAATTTGAGAGAAAGAAGGAGACGTAATCATTATCTGGAGCCAAGTAAATCCCAGCAGAGACTGACGTCCAATCAATACAATGGTAATGTGACACAATGTGAAGCCAGAGACTTGAGAACTGTGCAGGAAATGGCATCTCATACAGCTCCAATGTGCAAAATCATGAATAAATTATTCTGCAGTGAAATCCTAATACATTTGTTTATTGAACTTATTCATCACTGCTGTTTTACTGTGAGATACATCAGCTCAGGGTCGCCACTTCAAAGACCAAAACCATCTGGACAAATGTTAGCAGGGAAACAGAATAACACTGTCTCCCCTACAGCTGGTGTTGATGTACACTTTCACACTTAAAAAAAAATGGGTAGTGCAACCACATTCAACATCAATTTAAGCTACCCAGCGGGTGTTCACATATAGTATAGTATAGTATAGTAGAATGTAGTTAACATTTTTGACATTTAATTGAAAAACAACATATGTCGTAACTTATGTTTTGACCAAATTTTTTTCTCCCCCATGTGGGCTCTTTAGTATGGTGAAATAGAATACTGTTAAAAAAAAATTGAAAATCATAATAAAAAAAACTTACCTGGATGTAAATAGTTTGTTATTTTTGTAGTTAAATTATTTACCACTGTGTTTAAAAAGGTAGTATGGAAACACACAAAACATACGCCAAGGGCTATTTCTGTCCCTCCTGCTGACAGGATGGGCTGCAGGAAAAATATTTGGAGGAAGGAAGAATCACAGATCCGGCATGCTGAGCCCCCTCAACTCTGACCTCTCCTGAGGACTCTTATGAGCCACTTGCACACATAAATGTGCACACAGACATGCATAGTGTGTAGCCTGTAGAAAAACCCTTCCAGGCGTGCGTGGGCATTTATATATAGCCCCCACAGCTGCTGTTGAAAGGCCCACTCCCAATGCAGGAACTTCACACAATAAGAGACAGACAGAGAATTGACAGGACTGGGCTGAAATGTACACACTCAGCAGCAAAAAAGTTAGAATGAGAAAGGGAAAATGAGTGCAGCCGAGGATTAATGGGGAAAGGGTAACTGTCAAGTGACAATATATCACACGCTGTTGACGGGTCATGAAACGAGGGCGTGGGAATGGAAGATGGATGGGAGCTAGAGGCTCCTGGTTCTATAATAACTCTATCTAATGCATTTACAGTGAGCATAACAATCAATATAAAACAGTCCTGCATACAAACAAAGCTAACACACACCCAGAAGCATCGATATGCAGAAGCACATTGAAAGAGACACACTCCCATGCTCACAGCTGTCCAGATAAGTTCAGTTTTGCAGAGCTATCTTAAAGGATTACATTTCAACCCAACATGCTTGACGGCAAGGCTGCTGTAAGTCTGCGGCTAGCCCAGTGACCCCGGGGCCTGTAACCATGACAACACCCAAATCAATCACTGCTTCAGGATTACTGATGAAAGCATGTGATCTTGTCCTGCTACAAAGAGGCGACACACAGTGTAGACAGTCGTCACACTGAGGTTCGCGGGATCACTGCCTGAAGATGCTGTAGGCTAGTTTCAAAATCTGTTTCTGATGTTATACAAAACATCCGTTTGAGGCTTTTAGCAGCTGTTCTTCTTGCAAAGGCTACGCTGCGTTTGTCTATGTGAGTGTTAGTGTGTCTCTTACTCAGGCTGCTGAGCTGACGGATGATGGCAGACAGCGTGTTGTTCATCACACACTCCAGCTCGCTGCCGATGCCCTCGGGGAGCTCCCCTCGGCAGAGGTGCCGGGGTTCGATGTTCCTCTTCACCAGCGGCATGGCGAGGCCTCACACCGTCAGAAACTGCAGGGAGACAAACACACACACTGTTTTAAACATTAGACAGAGGATGAATGGAGAAACCAGCATGCAGTTGCCGGCCAACTGTTCATGAGCAAAGACTGCCATCCCCCACTGGGTGTGGACACCGCTGTACACATCTGCCGTAAAGCTGATCTGAGTGATACTGATTTCTGTCACTTTCACTTAACTCTAATTCACAGGGAAGTGAACGACAGCAACCATGAGGTCAAATTTAACTTTCCTGCAATATTACTTCCCTGTCTAAAGTCATATCCTAACCAGATTTGTTTTTCAAATTTTGGAGGTGTAATTTATCCATTATGCTGATGTTTTTTGATTGTGAGGTGTTACAAGTTTTCTGTCCAATCTCTCTATATATTTATATATAATATGTTGTGTATAAAACAGAAAAACATGGGGTGAGTCTCCGGCTGGAGAACTGGCAGTGATGACCAACGGTGCCCCAAAGCCAGAAGACTTGTGGCAACCAGCAGAGAGATTAAAGCATTAGGGATAGGAAGATACAGCATGCCAGCTAATCCCAGACCAGCTTGTCAGTGGCCCAGCTGGAATTCTGACACAAACAGGGATTCATGGATATGGTCAGATAAACAAAAAAAAAACAAAAAACAGAGTACTGCAAACTTCACTACCTTTTCTAGAAAATGTACAGTGTATGACACTTTGCCCGCCCTAGCAACTCTGATTGTCTTCATTACAATCCCCCATTGGATCTTTGACAACAATGTACACTCTGTAGTTCAAAGGACTACACACACTAACTTGAATCAGAAAAATCCCAGGATGCATCAGAGCAGCCATCTTATCAGAGCTTCTTCCTGCTTCCTGTTTTTACCTTCCCAGCCTGAGCCCTGTTTCCTGTTCCTCCCTGTGTCACATCTCTCCTTCCTGTCTAAACACTTGGCCAGAACAATGCAGCTACGGCTCAAGAAACAACCGAGAGGATGAACAGGGAGGCAGATGGCAATATTCTCACAATTTTTAGATTCACTGATCAAATGATTCACTCCTAATTACAGTTCCAGACTTTTTCCTGTGCAGCCAAAGAAAAAAATCACTTCAGTGGAAAACAGGTTGGAGAGACGTAGGAGCTCTGGCAGTGTGACAGAAGGCTAATAATAGCTGACAGGTACTAGAAATACAACTTTGCTGGATGCTGCAGATATCAATTTATGATCAAAAGACATTGGTTTTGATGGGAAGTAAGTTTTAAAAACCTTCTTTTCCGATTACAACAATAAAACACAGGCCCTCAAAGTGGCTTAAAATATTTATCCTTCATTCTTTGTGAATGCTTATCTCACAAGAGGTTACATCATCAATACAATAAGTCAGCAACAACGCAAGGAGCAGTGCTGTACTATCAGCGTCTCAGCAGGAAACTGTAATTACAGATCTTGTCATTTCAGCTGTCCAAGATAGAAGAGAGGCAATTGTGTTGACTGAGGCCAATTCCCACCAGCCGAGTCCTCATCTGGCCCCATTTTCTCAGCTAGGGACCCCCCACAAACCCCAACACACTCATTCCAATAAGAGAAAACAAAGGGAAAAATTACACCATCATGTGTTGCCGCAAAGGACAATGAATACAGTCAATAGGGCCTGTTTTCAGAGCAAGTGCTCCTTGGAATTAGTCTGCATAAACATTTAGGACACTTAAACACTGTGCTTCTTGTGGCATTGGATAGGAGGTAGATGATGCAAATGAGAAGATTGCATGTTTTTGCTTTTACTGTCTGGCTGGCATAACAATCACATCAACGAGGCGAAATAATGAGCAACTGGGGGGGTGAGAAGGACGAAGAGGGAGGAGGGATGGGCTTCGTCTGCCTGTGAGAAATTAGGGGGAAGCAGAGGCAAAAGAGGGGTGCATGAGAGAGACACACCACGTGGGATAAGACTGTGTGACAGGAAAGAGACAGTGAATGAGACAGTGTGTGAGACAGAGAGAAAGGGACTGTGGGCAACATCAAGAGGTGGGCAGAGTGTGTGTGTGTTTGTGTGTGTGAGGGAGAAAGGGTGTATTGGGTGGGGGGAGGGGTACGAACAGGGACCTCGGGGAAGCCACTGAAAGGTTCCCGGGACAATAGAGCTCCGTTCACAAGGCAACAGCCCCAGCTCTCCCATGCATCCTCCCCCTCCTCCTCCTCTTCGACCTTCTTTAAGGCCCCCTGTACTCTTCCAATGAAAGCGTAGCGAGCTAGCACTCCTCAACTCTCTCCGGGAGAAAGACAGGAGCAGGAGAGCGAGAGAAAAGCCTGAACATAAGCCAGAGACACCAGAGAGGAATGTATTAGCTTAAACATAGATTCTCACTCTCTTGCTTAATTTTTCCCACTTGTATTTTTTTGTCACGTGTTTGGATGCTTAATTTATCACAACCCAAGGACACAAACATGTACAAATACACACAAACACACCAGGTAGCCTCTAAAATGCCCCATTAGCAGCATGTTTACAGTCACATCCGCTGCAAAAAAATGTCTTTGATCCTCAGAGGGGTGACTTTCAGACTGCATTCAGGGTAAAATACACTTCCCCTGTGACTCCTGAAAGATGCTCACATCTCTACACAGAAGATAGAAGAGGCATTTACTACAGATGTGAGAACTCCATTAAGATCTGAAAAGGAAGTCATTACCAATTTATGAGCTGAGTACAGCTACTTGTGTGTTTTCTTGCTCTGATGGTATGAATAATGCAGCCTGGATTACGTCAGGTCACACTGCCCTAAATATGATGTAAAAAAATGCTGTGACACAACGCCTGTCCAGGAACGTCTTCTTTTTCCATTATTACTCCAGTGCACCCATGGTGAAATATTCAGGCACTCTAGGTAAAAGTCACTACTTAATAGTGAGCCATTATAGTAGGCCTCGAGGCTTTGGCATAACTTTAACCTTCTATTTTGCAGCTGATGTGACCAAATATGACCAAAGGGCTGGGCAAGGTTAATAGGACTGACTTTATCTCAGTCTAGAAGTAATAATAAAATCGTAGCATTATCCACGTTTGTCCACCTTCATTATTCATGGAAACCATCATAATAAACGAGTTTTGAGAAGAAGCGTTTGGTCTGTTATTTTCAACATCGATTTATTTTTTTCAGTTTGTGATTTTGCAAACATACATCTTGTGAGTTATTGCCTCTTGATACCAGAAAATATCTTCAGTATCTTCAACCATTACTAACATCTGTTCAGTAAATCTGCAGGATAAGGCTTATTCAAATACTGACTTTTTAATGCAAACATGACCCCAAGTTGTCATAATCCTCATGGTGATACAATGGGCTTAACAGACGATTAATTTTGAAGTTGCTCAATTAAATGATTAAAATTTAACAATCCATCAGTTGATTGTTGAAATGTCATTTGTGATTGTCTGCTGGACAGCTGCAAAAATTGTTTCTCCTAACAACGTAATTATCATTTTAAGATATTTTACCTGTGGCTCTGATTAAGTAAGTAATATTAAGTAAGCATTTCACACTTTGAGTTCAATGCTTTGTATTTGTTTTGTGTTGATTTGTAATTATATAGAGAGAGATTTTACTCAATATAGTAATATATGTAATGAATTAATCTATAATGTGGTTGATTTATTGGTTGACAGTGAATACTTGCAGCTAGATATGGGTGATGTGCAATGGATATAAGGTAAACTGTCATTATGATGTCAGCACGTACAACGAAGTTTCATTAATCATGACTTTGTGTGGATTTCAGGTTGAATCATCTAAATCTAGACACATAAATGCCATGCTCAAATTATTATAATATACAATTTGGATGTTTCGTGTCTTAAAATCATCCACAAACACTCCCATTTTCGTCATTCCCAAGGCTGATATTCGCACGGACACGCACATTCACAAAAACACACACACATACACACAGGCGTGAACTAATGGCAAACGCGATCAATCACTGTTCGGCAACGCCGCTTCCCGTTACTGATGGACTGACCTACATCTGTTCATCCACCACGGTTCCCATGAATTTCTGACAGTTTTAATCTCAAATTTAACCAGCCGTTTTCTGCCTAGGTGCCTAATAAACTGATTAACACGCGCTGAACAACCAATATAAATTATTTGACCAAAAATTGCTGTACATAACTTAAATTAGTAAAATTTTAAAGGCAGGGTTCGGCCACAGAGAGTCCGTTTATTATCCTTAACTGGGGGTCCGCACCAACTGACCACTTGGTTAGCTAGCATTTGTCCAGTGGTCGAGTTCTTAGTTTGGTCAAACGAGACAACACTTAACAGAAATAGCCATACACATTTTACTATTGTGATAAAAACTGTCATTAGCTGTTGTAAAAAGTACCATAAGACCCTCACCAGCACTTGAAATATTAGAAGAAATCAGCTCGTCCGCATGTCCCGTTAGATACTCCTGTTAGCTCTTCCATCCTGTGTCCCCCCAGCCCGTCTGGCCACTCCGGGGAACAATCCTTTGAGGACAGGGACACGCCCATCACCCACACGCACCAATTAAAAAACCGAACAGGGGCTTTAACACATGACGGACATTTGCTATCAACCAATAGCTTCTGTCGGAGAGACTGAGTGACAGGGAGACTCCCCAGCTCGAAAGCGTTGTTGCGAATGTAGGAGGCGTGGCTATGATTGGGCGTTGCTGAACAGCTTATCGTTTTTTTTGTTTTTTTTTAACGCAACTGGGTCCCATTCCTTGTCAAAATTATTAGGGCTTTAAATTCATCTTGGGGCCTGTGGGGGTTTATAGACATGAAGACCTATTTAGATAACGAGTAATTGCAGAAAAACAGAGCTAGATAGTTTTTTTTTTAGGAGCTTCAGGCAGTGATGCTGAGAATGAGCTGGGATAGTATTGTATAACAGATAAAGCTGGGCCAGCATCCTGCAGGAAGAGGTTCATCAAGAGGACTTGCTATACTTAGATCTGTGCTTTACTCTCCCAGGTGTGTTTGTAGACAAAAACAGTCTGGGAGAGATGGCAGTCATCAAAGCAGGGAAATGGTGCAGGGACCGTTCACTGGCTTAAGGCTGTAAGAAAGGGAAAGGGACTTTCATTATTGAAAATGCATTTCTATTTCTGGCAGGGGGTGGGGGGTGTACCACAGCCTGCACTTGTTTTACGGCTGTCAGTTTAACATATATAATTGATTTAGCCATGAATACCAAAGCACACATGTACAGTAGGTGACTCTGTAATGAAGTGGTACAGTCAGGATTGAAAATACTGTCTTGAACTGACAATGCATGACTGTTCTTTGAGATTCTGCAGATAACAGTTTGATAAATAACACTACAAGTCGATCAACAGAAAATAAAATTTGGAAAAAAAAAGCAACTTTAAAACATATTAATATCCTGCTTACAGATTTGCTGCTTTAATATATATTATGTTAAATTTGTGTACACTTTATGCTTATGTAGACATTAACTTGAGATATGAGCAATTTTATGACCTACTTTCCTCTATTTTTTTATATTCTACAGAAAAGAAAAATCCACTCATCAGGAAAATAACTGTCTTATTCATTAATTTCATACAATTGTTTTGCATTTACAAATTAAAATTAGAAGTATAATTAGTAGACAATAACATGTTTAAAATTTAAAGGAAGCGGTGACCTTACTGTGACACTTGCTTTTGTTAAAAGTTGAGGTCACCATTAAAAATTGATTTATCCAGTTATAGTTGTAGGTTTGTACACATTTCCTATAAGTTAATGGGAGTATAAGAATTAGTATTATGAGAATTAGCTTTGTGAAATAGAACCTGCAAAAGAAAAAAGGTGCGAAGAGAGTTAATAGAGTTCGTATCACTCATTAATTGTTTACACGTTCAAACTATTAACAATGTCAATGTTTTCACTTTTATTGTCAGGATACTTGCTTCATGTAAAATATTTCAATACAATACAGTACAATGCATGTTCCATCTGCCATCCTCCATGCGATTGGTTGGTTTTGTCATCATGTTGTAAGGCTTGCCCACAGCATATAACAGCCAAGTGCTCAGCTGCTTTGCCACAATTGCCATGAAAACAAAACCATGAAAACAGATTAAATTATAAACTACTAAAATCTTTTTTTTTTCCATCTTTTTTTTTTGTCCTTTCTGAACAAAAACCCTCAACGCCACAGCTGTGAGGGCTCCACATCCTCCCAGCATGCTTCACAGTAGCTCAGTTCAGTCCTCAGCTGAGGCCCTCACAGGGCCACACACACAAAATAAACGGAAAGACAGACAAACAGGAGGACAGTCGGACAGGGATTCTGTCACCGCTGGCAGTCACATAGCAGCTTTCAGTCTCATCCAAGCTTCAACGAGAAGAGGGCTGGGGTAGGGAGTAGGTGAGGGTGTGGAGACAGGTGGAGAAGAAGAGGGGAGGAGATGACACAGCAGATTAAAATGTGTCCCCCCTCAAACCGAGCTATCTTCTTTTGGCTGGTTTCATTACTTCTGAGTTGAACTAGACCGCAGTATCCATTCATCTCACATTTCCACCTTGTATATCACCCATCAGGCTTTGCTCTATAGCGGTATTTCTAATACTGGGGGTTATGGGCGTGTTATCTTGAAGTGTAGATTGCTGTCACTCTGACCTAACAGACTGCTGCAGAGAAAGTGCCCTCTGTGGGGTGGGGTGGTTTGTTGCCTTGGACATCCCCATATCCCTCAGTACATTCGTTCAGGTGGGCATGGTGAGGGCTGTGTATGCGTATAAATGCGTGTATGTGAGTGTTTAAGTGTATGCAGGTGTGTGGGTGAGGTGTCTCAGTAGCGGTGGGTCTGGTGGGAGTACTGGGGCGGCTGTTGGGAGGTAGAGGAGTATCCCATGCTGCTTTGGGGCAGTGATGTGCTTGGTCCAGGGTTCTGGTAGGCAGCATGTGGATTGGAGCGCTGCAGGAAAGAAAACATAAGGATATTGATTCAGTCCTGTTAACTATACTTTAAAGTTTACAGTTTAATTTGGGGATTGGTACAAATAAAAAACATGAAAATAAGTTTGTCAATGGCCTTTTGTTGACACAGATACCATTAAACACTAACTATAATGAGCAGTATCACTGAAAAATGACCAAAGATAAATATATATCTATATTTTTTAATATTAATATTAAAATTAAAGTTACAATTAGAGAGAAACAAAAAGTAACGACTATATAAATCTTTTTGACCCAATCTAAACTAAAACTATGAGGGATAAAAAATGACTAATAGGTGACTAAAACTAAAAAACATTTTCATCTAAAGTCTAAGATTAAATCTAAAAATATCAGCGAAAATTAATGTTGTTATGTTAATCTCCAAGCTAACATGAGATAGCCATGTTTGCAAATTTCAGAAGTTAACAGTTGAGGGAGGGGAGACCTACCTGGTAGTCTGAGGTCATGATGAGGCCACCTGAGGTAGTGGTGGGCGGGACAACTCGCACTTTCTTCAGAGGCGGGCCCTGGGCGTGGCTGTTATCTGGGTTGCCAGTGTGCCCCGCCCCATTTGTGTGGTTGTTTCCCTGTTGCTGCTGCTGGTTTTTCTAATAAAGAAAAAAAAAGATCTCGCAGATATAGTAGGAAAACGAGGCAAATGGAGGGATCTGATAAACCTCGTAGAGTAAGTGCTAAATGCTGAACAGTATGCCGCACATTTCTTACTTTGTCGGCCTTGTCCTCCGGCTCCTCCTCTGTCAGGAACTCCCTCTTGGGGTAAGGAATCTGGCAGCCTGCAAACACACTGGAGGAAAAAAAAAATCGTAAAGAGGCTTGTCAACTTCAAACATTTATTCCCATGACTCGGAGCTAATTTGCCAAGGGACCTGTTCAGCATAGTTGCAACCCTTTGGTCATGTGACTCAATCCAAGCAGTAGAACAATAAAGACAGACTGAGCAACATTATTCTTGAGACTTTAAGCCAATAAAGTGCTGGTACTTACTCGGAGGTGGGCAGGGGCTCCTCCAAAAAGTACGGGTCCTGCATGGCCTGCTCAGATGTGATTCTACGGATGGGGTCCATGGTCAATAGCTTCTGCAGCTTTAACCGCAAATAAAGCGAATAAAAGAAGTAGCATGACGACAAAGCATCCAAGCAACCAAACAATAGCTTATAATGTCCATTAGTTCTGCAAAACACATGCGACGGATCCTTCCTGAGGCATTTTAACTCACCAAGTGGAATGCTTTGCTGTCTGGTTTGACTTTATGTTTCTCCATGTACTTTATAAGGCTGCAGTTTGTGTATCTGTGAAAGAGAAGGAACAAACTGTCTTCATATCCTGCCTTCAGTGCAATTACCCGCTAAAAGAACATGCAGTTGTTACATTGTTAAGTAAGAATTGTGAACAACACTCCAAAGTGTCTTGCTGCCAGCAGACATGGCACTTTGCTTTGCTCTAACTTTGTTTCTGATCTTCCAGAAAACTAGGACAGTGGTGCTGTGCAGACTCACGTGTTCCTCCTAAAGTCTTTCATCAGCGTGGAGTGTTCTGGCATCTTTTTGATGTCCTCCCAGTCTTTATCTGTCAAATGAGCGAAATGCAGGATTACACTTTGTCAAACACTCCCTCCCTTCAAGAACAGATTATTTAGGTTGCAGGGTCTGGATTACAAATGCTCATGATTCCCCCACAACAACCCCATGTTTCATCAAAGGCATATTGAGCTTCGGTTTTTGACATGCAGGTTTTGATTTGTTTTTTAGATAGCTGAACATGACATCTGCTAGTTTTTTTTTTTAATCAATTTAAATTTTTGATGCTTGATTGTCTTGTAGAATCAAAACAAAACCCATCAGAGAGGCCAGTGAATTACACAACCAGAGCAGCAGAGATGGCAAAATAAAAAAAAGATCAGAAGCAGCTTAAGTGAAGTGGAAAATATAGGCCCAAATGTAGCCCTGCAAGTAAAACTTTCTGTGTTTGTGAGTTGGCTTCATCTATCGTGTCAGTGGATTGGTGTTCAGAGCCAACCGACCACAGTACTGCCTGAAGGAAAAGGGAGCTTGAAAAGACCAGGCAAATAATCTGCCTCTGCTAGGAATGGAAAATGCTTCTCCTTCCACAGCATTTTTCCACTGAAAAGGCAGCACAGAAGCTGTGAAAGCATTTTCTGGAATTCACCTATGTGAATCCTTTTTTAATATGTACATATATATTTTTTTGCAGTTCACAAATTGTTTGTCTAATGCAGGGATACATCTGAAGAAAAAGAGAAACATGTAGGAATATCATGTATAACATTAAGATTATTAGATAACCTAATATTTATATTGAAAATTACATGTTTTCTAACTGTTTTAAGAGCTCAACTGATTTATTGGACCACAAACATATCTCTAAATTTTGGTATCAGCCTTGAGGTTTAGGTTAGCCATTTATTTTATTTATTCTGTATTTAAATCCTCTGCAATTTACATTGTTTAGACAACGTAAAATAGTCATTGACTTTTTCCCCCTGAAAATCATATCAGTGCACAAGCCAAACATAACGGATGATTTTCATTCAATCCAAAAATTTTATTTAACATTCATTTCCCTCTAAAATCAGTATCGGTATCAAAAATATCTCATCAACTATTTAACAAAAAATCTATTTCACTTCTTTACATAACATAACACCACTTGAGTATAAACAATCCTGATCAAGTGGAAGTCCTTATTCTGTAGAACACCTGGGTAACGTTTGGTGCATATGGAGTTAACTTCCCTTACAGAAAATAATGGGAAAACATGCAAAATATCTAAGAGAATACTGCTGCATGAGGTTCATAAATTGAAAATCAGAAGTACTTATTTCCCCCGAAGCCAGAAACAATACATCCCCTTTTGAAGCAGTTCAGGCAAATCATGAAAAGAAGCAGTATGCATGAGATGAATGATGAGGAAAGACGCTCACCAGCAGGGAAGCCCATGACGTTAAAGATGCGGTCCAATTGGTCGTGGTGGTAAGGGTTACTGGTCTTGATGTCCTCCTGGCGACAGTGGAATATGGGCTCAGACGTCAGCAGCTCCGCAAAGATGCAGCCAATCGCCCAGATGTCTAAATGGAAAGCAGAGCATAAACCAACTTAAGCGGTCACTGAAGTCCGTGGTACTGGCTGCACGTGTCTTACACATGGGAAGCCACGCAGACAGATGGTGTTGCGCAGTTCTCACCGATGGCTTTGGTGTAGTGCCGAGCCCCAAGTAGTAGTTCAGGTGCTCTGTACCAGAAGGTGACCACCACAGGGTCGAGATCGGCTAAAGGCTTGAGCGGTGAATTGAAGAGACGGGCAAACCCCATGTCAGCTGCAGAACAGATCGTACAGTCAGTAAAGCCCTAAAGTATTAAGTATATTTAAAAAAACAATCAAGAAAACATTATACATACCAATCTTTACTCTACCCCTCTCTGGCCCTTCCCCCATCACTAAAATGTTAGCTGGTTTCTGAGGAGAAGACAGATACAGTATTGAACATGCTTCAACAATTAAAACATTTTAAAGATTTGAGCACAACACAGATTATATCAGCTTGATTCAAGTTTTACAATCACACAAACAAAGTATGATGGAAAACCAGTTGGAACAATGAAACCTAGAATTGCTTATTATTATCATATTGCATTTTCAGTATTTCAGAGCAGTATGAAACAATAATTCTTTAACAATATTAAATTAATAACAACAACCTGGATAAGCAGCAAGAAATGAGTTGATGGATTAATCAATTGTGGCTAACTGTCTAATTACTTTGCCATTTCCCCATTTTTGGACTAATAAAGGTTCCTCTTATCTAATTTAAAATAGATGTTATTGTGATATGAAAACATAACAGGTTTCCTACCAGCATTAAACATTAGAGTGACAAATTAAAACACCAGGTTTCACTTTTCAAAGTCCGTCTCTGTTTGTAAGAAGACTTTCATTTTCACACCTTGAAATCACATTAAATTTGAGGGTTTTCAAGGATTTCCAGCAAATTTAGGAACCTTTTTTTTAAATGAAAATCAACACTTGCTGTTATGAGACAATGAGCTTCCTCACTGCTCTAGTTAGCATGGGTGAAGTTATTCCTTGGTAAAGGTCTTTTTGTAAGCAGCATCAGTGATAAAAGCAGGCAAAAGAAATCAGACTTATTGTTTAATTATTAATCATATTTAAAGGTTAAAAAACTCTATTGACAACATGTGTTTGAGGAATTCAGAGCTTAATCAGACTGTTTAACAACTGATGATACTCTGTGACCTGCAGTCCTTATATTGGGTGTAATCAAAACTCTATGCTGCTGCCCTCTAGTGGACACAATATGCACACTGCATCCCACAGGAGAGGAGGTCATTTCCATCTCAATGTTGATGTAAATTGATTATAATTTGGTTTAAAGCGCATTTTAAATGTTTTAATTGCATACATTAAGTTTGTCAGATTCCTTCAAGATATAATATTTCCATTAAGATTATTTTTCTTATGTCATTACCTGCCATGAAAGCAACTCTAACATAAAACATATTGGGAAACAATTGTATATGAAATATGCTTTATCATTCTTGTATACACCAAATTAGGTACATATGCTCCATAACTCAACACATACAGACTAACACAGCTCCACATGCCTCTGACTGATTCTCTGTCCAATAACAATCTTCCAATCTCTCATCAACTACTGCCTTGTTTTTCCTTCTCCCAAAATATTTTCTCTCTCCCCCTCCTCCCCTTTCCCTCTCTGCCCTTCGAATCCGCTTACAAGGTCTCTGTGGAGGACCCAGTTGGCGTGGAGGTAATGGATGCCATCCAGGATCTGGTAGAGCAGAGACTTGACCATTCCTCTAGGAAGCTGAAGTGGCTTCTTGTTGGCTTTGGATGCTCTGTGGAATTTTATAATGTGCTACAGAAAGACAAGATAACAGTTAAAGGGGTGTGAGTGTAAACATAATGACTAAAATCCATCATTAAGTGTTTTTTTTCCACATTTGCAAGGTCATAAAAGTACGTTTATGCTAGAAGCGAGATGAGTAGGGCTGATGTTTGTGGCATGTGTTTCCACTTCCTTGGGAGGGGAATGTGAGTGTTGCAGCTTTGTGGCAGTAAATGGCATTTTAACTCAGTTATGATACCCTGCCAAGTGTAATGCAGCAGAGGTTTGACTACAAAAATGTTGAATTCTTCTTGGTGTAATGTGTATTTTAATGAGACTTAGCAATGCATAATTAGCGCTTTGGCATTTTCAGTTCCCTCCCTTCAGCTGGCTGATGGTGAATGTGAGTATATGCCTCAGCGCTGAGAATAATTTTGCATTTGTGAATGTCTGTCCTTATATTTTTTAACCTCATTTAAAAATACAAACATTTATCCCACCTTAACTCATATAAATGGGTGGGAGTCTGCAGTATACTAATTTATGTTGCCTTAAACTAATAAAGAAATAATTTAAAAAATAATTATACATAAAGCCACATAGCCATATCCATTCCTACTCATCTGCAATAGACAATCTTACAGAATGTTTGATAAGTAATGCCATGCATGCAGCTCCAGTTTTATGCTTATGTGTGTGTGTGTGTGTGTGTGTGTGTGTGTGTGTGTGTGTGTGTGTGTGTGTGTGCACGCATTTTACCCAGAGATCATGTTCGGCGTAGTCAAAGAGCAGCCATACTTTACGGTCTGCATGAGACAGGAAAACCTTCTGCAGTGAGATGACGTTGGGGTGTTTCAGCTCCCGTAGCAGCTGCAAAATACAAACTCACTCACTCAGAGGTCCGAGCACACACTCATGGCAGACATCATGAATGACAACTTGCCAATTTTTATTAGTTGACACTGCTTTTTACTGCTAAAAGTGGGCCAATTACAATTACAAGCATAAATATAGCGAACAAGGGGGTGGACACAATGTAACCATTGCAACTGATTAAAATACAATAAAAGTGACTTGAAAAAAAAAAGTAGTTTTTGATGCATTTAACAATTGATTCAATTTAATGATGTTGCATCTTTACTTTGAAATGTCACTCCTGGGTTCTATGTCTGTTGCCTACTTCACAAAAGCTACTTTGTGAAGGTGAGTTGGTTATTACATAAGCCACCTAGGAATGGCATTGAGGGTGTTGAACAGAGACCAAACAAAGGGACAAAGTAAGCCGGGCAGTTCTTACTGCAATCTCTCTGCAGGCTGACATGGAGATGCCAGTGCCTTCAATCTGCTTGAGGGCGTAGTCCTTATCATCCTTCCTACAAACAGAGACAGAGGCAGAGCAACATCAACACCAGACCAGACTAAGGCCCCCTGAGAGCTGTCTGCACAGAAACATAAAGGGGGGCACTTGGCAGCTGGCACAGGGACTATGAGAAGAGGCCGAGTTGCATTACCTCCAGATTTGTGTAATCAAGCTCACCTCTGAGGCTCAAAACAATACAGGGGGAGAGGAAACAGGCCCTGTCTGGCAGCTGGCAAGGGACAAACAGAGCACTGGGACTGGCTCTCACTTGAATTAAATGGTTATAACCCCTCCCTCCCTCTGCCTGGCCTAAATCATCTCATAAACCCATGCTTTGTGCTTCCTCAGGCCTCGTCCAACTGCTGCAGCACAAATTAGCTCACAGAGTCTCATAAACAGCAGCCTACTAAAGTGAACACTAACATCTTTAAACACTTAAGAGCTCTTTTTGTGTGGTTCTGGCTGCCAGTTTGTCCGGGCTGTGATATTGGGCCTAGTATAGTTGCTCAAGGTTTCATGGATGAGAACAAGAATACGTAAAGGTTTAAGAAATGAAGGTGGGTAGCACTCTGTTGTTCTGTCAGGGTTTTAAAGGTGCTGACCGTCATCTACAAAGTATAGGCTACTAAGTTTGGGTGCAGCCAGGCACCTGTGTTGCATGTCATACCTAAACTTTCCCCTCTGTGCTATTGACTAAAAGGCAAAAGAACCAAAAAATATGAGGGTGTTCTTCAATTTTGTCACCTAATTGATGAGACAATTAAATTGACAGATCTGTAAAACTGAGTTTCTCCATAAAGAAACATGCAAAAGCACAGCACAAAACAAGAAATGCTCATGTGTAATGGAACTAGGTCAATTAGAAGGGGGAAAAGCAAAATAAATAACTAATCAGGTAAAGAAATCTGCGTCAAATAAGGGTTAGAAAAATATTAAAAATACAAAATTCCCCATAAAAGGAATGGATGTGGTCTGAGATGAAAGGTCATAAATGACAAAAAGAGTAACAGAAATATTAACAGGACTAAAAATAAAGGCAAATTGAAAATCAGAATGTATCATATATGCAGCTATACACTGCATTAGTATCCCAAAATACTGTCATACTAGATTCCTCTGCAAATTGCCAGGTTTTAAGCATTCTCATAAAAGCTTTTGGGTGTTGGTTTAGAGATATTTAACCTGCATATGATAAATGAAACCCCCTCTCTCTTAAAAACGGGGGCACTGGCATCGTTAAGGAGTGTTTGCACATGCACCTGCTGCACATTCACATCACCTGCAGAGGATCTAAAGTTAAGGGGAAAAAAAACATTTTGTTGAGCAACAACACAGGGGTAAAGCAAACAGAAGGGGAAGCCACAATCACAATGACAAACATATGTCAGTGGAATTACACAAAACATAAAGCTACATCAAGATCATGACAGTGCTGATCATTGCAAAAATAATGAGATCTTATTTCTTTACATAAATATCTGCCATCATGCCTAATTTGACAGTGGAACAAGAAACATAAAATAAGTAATTAAAATGTATTTGGGAGAGGGAGGGGGGCTGGCGAAGGGCTAGAGGCCTTGCTGGTCATCAACTCACCCATCTTTTCTCTTCGCCTTGTATACATGACCGTAGGTGCCTCTTCCCACTTTGCATCCTTCGTACTCAAACAGGTCCTCGACACGCTCTCTTTCGCCGGTCAGCTTCACTTTGAAATCATAGTCCATTTTCACCACTGTTTGGGCCAAATGTGTCCGCTCCTTCCTTTTTTAAAGCGCCGCTTGGGAGGCAACTAGGCTACTCCAACGAGCTCGGTTTGGTAATTCGGCTAGTTGCCGTCCCCAGCGTGGCCCTTTTCTTCCTTCAGCCCAGCTTCCACATCGAGTATTCGGGTTAAATTGTTTGTGCCGGCGGAGAGGATGCTCGGTGCTCGGAGACAGTCCAGGTGAAAAGACCAGCCCGAAATATATTCCTTTCTCTTGTTGCTGCGTTGCTCCCAGCCGGTATCTGCTCCAAAGAGACGCACTTCACTCCGTAACGACGGCGTATTCGCGCACGGCACTGTCGCAAAGCGTCGTGAAGACAGCCCTGCAGCAGAGAAAAGAAAATGGGTAGAAAGACTACACCACGTGGAAAATCATACTCGTGATAATTTCAGATTATATTTGAGTCTTTTCAATTATTAGAACAGTATGTTGAAAGAATATCAATTATTTTAAAGGATAGTTGCATAATTTATTATTATTATAATGCAGGCGTATAATTTTTTTTCACATTATTATCAGGAAATATTAATTTGTTACGTTAAATTGTTAAGTGTTGTTAAGTAAACCGATTTTAGGAGATTACATTTCCTCCCATAAAAAGTAAATGTATTCTCAGTACGTTCTATTTAGAAATATGTATACAAAAGAAAGTATATTCAATATTTTCATATATGTTGGCACTTCTGAATGTCTAAATTCCAACAAAAAGAAAAAAAAATGTTGTTTTTTTTTACTTTCTAACTTGCAGGTGCATAAAGTTAAACCTGCATTAATCAGAATAACAGAAATTATCCATCCATCCGTTGTTTCTCCATCAAAGAAAATAAGATTGTGAGAAGCTCGAAGTTACCTAATAGCTACATTTATTATGATTTGATACTTACTCGAGGCACTTATAAGAAAAAGGCGTTTTTTGCGCATTTCAAGCAACGAACAACAAAAGCAACATATTTATCAACGATACAATAAAACAGCATGATTTAAATCTGTTATTGACACATATTTATGTGTTGTATATTATTATGTCACTTCATACAATCTGTTATGAGATGGGTCTTCTTTTCAACAATTTATGTTTGAGGTCACTGACATGACTGTTTTAGGGCCTAATCTCATCAGTTTGGGCGTTAAAGAACTCATATTCTTGACTCATGCAACATCATTTATGTTATAATAAAAAATGCATCGGAAGTGTGTTGAAAACTGCACTAACTTTAATTGCGCTATTTTGTCAATGTAGTAAAGTTTTGCAAACGGGAATTGATTACAACGGTAATTTGGTTACACTCAGTTTGCTATTTTTGTGCAACAAATACTGACCTTGCTGTGTTTTGCAGATGTAGTGTTACGTAGGAACTAAGGAAGCCAGTGTGGTTGTTTCTGGCGGACGGTGTAATGCAGCACCACTGGTCCCATCTTGGTTTGAGAGAGAAGGGAGAGCGAAGCAAACCGTCCATATTACCGCTGCTTTGTCAGGTAGTAAAATCCTTTTAATTTTATTGTCATCTCTTATAAAACTGTCCTGAGGTTGAGTGTTGAGTGCCGCATTCGTTAACTGCTTCATAAAACAGTTTGTCACATTTATATATGAAGAGTTTTTCAGCCTCACCGCTCGCTGGGCGACTCGGCTTCCCCAGCTAACACTACTGTCGTCGGGCTGCTATTCGCTAGCTTTGCTAATGTGCTAGTTCTCGGTTAGCAACTAAAGCGTTGCGCATTCAAAATGACACTTGACGTTTTTTAAAGGTCCATAAAATGGACTGTTGTGTTTGGGCGGCAACGCAGTGACTCACTGCGAAGTAGTAACATGTCGATAATGTAAATATGTCATAAAGCTGACAAGATTCTTTGTCTTTCCTTCTTTGCCCTGCGTTTACATGGAGGAGACCTCCTTTTAGTTTATCATGGTCCGCCTTTGTAAAGCCGTGATTGGCTGCCTGGCGTGTCCGTCATTTACGCAAGGCCGGTGATTGGTGGCTAACCAGGATGACAACGCCAGTTTTGTTGCTTTATTCCCCTGCCTTCAACATGGCCTTCCGTAGCTCCTGTTGTAACTTGGCTAGCATTAGCTCACATGAAGATTGCCATTTTATAAGGATATTTATTGTATTTTTCTTTCAGTGAATGAATCGAAAGGTTATCCTCACGCCAAATTACATAAATTAACGGCGTCAGTCTGCTGGCTAAACGTTAGCAAGATTATTGTAGCCTCAACGTTACTCAATCTCTTATTGGAGTGTTTCGATAGAAAATGGATGTCGTTGTCTTAACTGTCGTCCTTGGCTAGAGATTACCATTGCAAGGTAAATTAATTCCTCGAACATGTATTTAATTTTTACTTTAGTGTCTAATACAACCAGGTAGGAGCTATACAGCTATGAAAACGCACATTCTTTATCGCTCCAAAAGAGATTCAAATAGCCATTAGCTTAAGTAAAATATTCAAATGATATATGAGGATGCCCATTTTAAACAGTGCAGTTGTACATGCTTAACGTTTGACTTCACTCCTCATGGTGGATGTAAAGCTTTAGTGGTGAGCTTCAGATAAAGAGCCACCCCTGACTGACACCCTCACTAATCTGTCTACTAGCACTTTCCACGGTGATGGACCCTCCTGGTGGGGGAGACGAACGGCGGAGGCAGGCAGAGCGTCTTCGTCGGGAGGAGGCCTACTATCACTTCATTAATGAATTGAGTGAAGAGGAGTACCGCCTAATGAGGGACAGCAACCTACTTGGCACTCCTGGTAAGGAGGGACACATCTTGTTTTGTTGATGCACTGATTTAAAATATCACTGTAGCATTGCTTCACATGAATTCCAAGCGGAGGAGAGAAAACAAAGATTAAATAAGTCACTGTATGATAGAAATCATCTGGTCTCTTCATTAGGGCAGGGGTGGTTTTCTTGAACCACTACTGCTACCAGCACATAAAAGTGTTTGTATCTTACACAGGGGAGGTGACTGCTGAGGAGCTTCGGCAGCGTCTTGATGGAGCAAAAGAGCGCATGTCATCTCAGCCCCGTACCGAGCAGCGCTCGCAGACTGCTGATTCTGGAGAGCAGCAGGGCAGTAGTGGTGAGGGAGAGGAGCGAGGGGCTGGAGGAAGACGAGGAGCAGGTAGGGAGGGGACTTCTAATATAATATCTAATCTCTTTAAATCTGGCTTTCACTAGTCTAAATGCAATATAGCTTGGGTTAAAGCACAATTGATTTACAAAGAAGCCATAATATAATGTCTAATCTCTTTAAATCTGGCTTTCACTAGTCTAAATGCAATATAGCCTGGGTTAAAGCACAGTTGGTTAACAAAAAAGCCATAAAACGTTACATAATATTGCATAATGTTTTTGACTGGACTTCAAGATTAGTAAAACAAATTTTATTTATCTTCATCTTGTTTTGCCTGGTAGCAAATAAAGTGGAATTGCAGATTTTGAGTTGAAGAAAATATTTTTAAATGTTAGCCTTTTTTGTTAGTTTGTGCTCCCTTGTACAACAAAAATATACAACATTGTATATTTTTGGATGATTACATTATAGTTTACAGTCTTACCCACATTGATATTTTCTTACAGGGGGCGCAGAGCCCGGAGCAGAAACATCTAATGGTGACTCTTTACTGGAGTGGCTTAATACGTTTAGACGCACTGGTAATGCCACTCGCAGTGGGCAGAGTGGCAACCAAACATGGCGTGCTGTCAGCCGGACCAACCCTAACAGTGGAGAATTCCGCTTTAGCCTGGAGATCAACATTAACCATGATCAGCCTGAGCCAGGGGAGCACAATGACACTGTGGACACTGCAGAGCTGCCAGTGGCTCCCCCAAACACGACTTCACCTTCAATACGCACTGCATCCTCTTTCTCCAACACTCGGCCTTCAACCACGCCAAGGCCAGCCCCGT
>JAOWBC010000812.1:8544116-8561231 GCA_028566105.1 Hypoplectrus providencianus | reverse complement strand
TTTTGCATATTCTCTCTTTGTCCTTTGTAGCTGCTCTGCGTAGCAAAGATTTCAGATCTGATGTCAGGGTTACAGCATGCCCCCAGGACCTTATAGCGTCAGCATCTTGTGATGATGTCTAGAACAACTGCGAACTTTTATATTGGCATGCTTAATTGTTTAGTGTACACAGAAGCAAATTCTTTCCACAGATGA
The DNA here is from genome assembly GCA_028566105.1 of Hypoplectrus providencianus. NCBI lineage: Eukaryota > Metazoa > Chordata > Actinopteri > Perciformes > Serranidae > Hypoplectrus > Hypoplectrus providencianus. The sequence continues at coordinate 8,561,036 of JAOWBC010000812.1, read as the reverse complement.
AAGCAGCCCATGCAACCAGGAGCACATGTCTTCCATTTACTGCCAGCGGTTTTGACCTTTCAACAAATTGTCTGTGTTTTGATGTGTGTGATTTGTATTCTGAGCACTTTATGAGGTCACAATATCTCCACAAAAGCCTTAAAGGGCAGTAATTTGAAAGGGCTGCTGCCAGATGGCACGAGTAAAAGAGTCATTTTCAGGGTGAGATTTTAAATTGTGATTGGTCAGGGTGCCAATTAGGATTCATGATTGTTTGCAAATAGTGGTGAGGCTCAGGGTTAGAGGTTATGGTTTCACTGTCACCCAGCAGCATTTAGTGACACATCATTATGAACACTGATTGGTTTGTGTGTGTTACTCACTTGATTTGTGAGGTAAAATCTTGTCAGTCAAGTTTGTAGATGATGTGTGAAACTATCAAACTGATCTATGAAGCTTAGTTTGGGGTGAAAAAGGAAAACATTTTCTCCTCTTCCTTGAGATGAGAAATCATAAAACTAGCGTCTGTGTCTTGTCTCCTTGCAGGCGACTCGAGCCACTCTGACTGCTCACTGTTCATCCCTGGGCGACTCTCTGAGGAAGGAAAATGAGCTGGCGCTGATCATCGATGGTCAGACCCTGAAATATGCGCTGTCCTTCGAGCTCCGCCAGGCCTTCCTTGACTTGGCGTTGTCCTGCAAGGCCGTCATCTGCTGCAGGTAGGAAAGAATTATGCTTCACACACATAAAAACATATATAAAAAAAACTACAGTTGATTCCAGAGTATTTTAAAAAATCATGGAAAAGTGTGGAATTTTGAATTCACAAAGGAGAGAACATACATTTTTCTAAATTACCTTATTGGTGCTGAAATCCTCTGTCAACTTTTGATGACCCCCTTGAAACACACAGGGAAAACTCCAAATATCTCTAAATATAATGAGCATGAAGGGTAAAAGTCCTACAAAAACACACAAACATGTGTATGACCAAACAACTGAGAAAAATATTTATGCAAGAAGTCTAGACAAAGTCTGGAATCTTAATCTGTCAAAAGTTCAACCACCCTTTAATAGAGCAACTTTTATAGACACAAGATCACTGTGCTTTTGTGGGAAAACATTGAAATGTTCGGCTTCAAAAAGCGTTTTTATGTGGCATTCTGCCTTACAAGGTCTTCATTAGAGAAAACCTTCTTTACTTCTGTTCTACTGCTTTTTGTCCTGTACCCAACTGGGCATGAATAACCAGCTATTTTTTTTGCCTAAAATACATTAATATAACAGATGAAGACACTGTTAACTAGTATGTCTTTGCTTTTAATTCAGACATTAAAATAGTCTTTCTCAGGTAAAAGTGCTGGTGTGATCTATGATGTTTTAGATGTCATTTTTAAATGCATCCTGAAAACGGGTAGAAATCAGTTCCATTTTAATGAAGTGAGCAGATCAGCAACTGCAACTGGCAACACAAACTCTTCAGAAAAGGATCCATTAGATCTCACACCATACAGATAAATTCTCACTCTGCATTGTGTGTGTGCGTGTGTGTGTGTGTGTGCATGTGCATGCCCGTATACCTGCCTGTGTGCATGTTTGTAAAGGTTGTCTGTTGCCCACGGTCAGCAAATGAACGAGAATGATAAAAGCCTGTCCCACTGCACAGCGGGTGTAATGTAATACACTACACTGCATGGAAATGTCAGAGCCATGACTCACTCACTGGTGGCACCCCAGGAATGGGCACCAACACACACACACACACACACACACACACACACAAAGACACAGACATTGCCATTATACATTGCCATTCATACAAAGTGCACTCTGTTCATTGAATGTTTACTGCATGTTCCCTTTTTTGGTCATGTTCCACTCAGCACCAGCTGTGATGTTTAACAAAAGAGTTTCCACTCGTCTTTTGCGCGTGAATGTGTGTGTGCGCATGTGTGTGTGCGCATGTGTGTGTGCGCGTGCATTTGTGTTTGCAGCCAGGAGGGAAGTAATTGACTCTCCCTTGCATATCCAGCCCATATCCGGACTCAGGTCTCACAGGCCTCGCAAACAGCCTCCAGCTTCCTTTCTTCTATCCTTCACTCCATCCCTCTCTCTGTGTGATCACATCCCTCCCTCCCACTGCCTCCGCCCAGACATATCTCTCCCGCTTCCTTGGCTAGTACTTGCTATCAAACGTCAAATCTGCGGCATGGTTCATGGTTAGCTCCTGGTTTAAATCAAATTAATGAGAGTTTTAGAATGTATTAAAAAAGCTAATGGCACTCAAGTTAGGAGGAGGTTAGAAAGGTTTAGATACAAAAACTATGACACTTAATTAAATTTCTATTTCCCTACACATGAGAAACCAAGGTTTGCTCCTTTACTGATGTTTCAACTGATTTTCTTAAGGATCAACAGCATTAAGCTGCCTTCAAATAATATGAAATTTTGTCTTCACTCACTGAGAGGTAGGGTGCATGCAACAGAAGCAAGGTGCAGCAATTTTTCACAGTGAGCCAAGCCAAGGGTTTTGTTTCCATCTGGTTGGATGCCACTGCTCTCTCTGTTGGAAACAATGGCACAGCTGGAGAAAGCAGTTTTACCGCTAATTGTGCGGCTAGCTTTACTTTATTGAGTGCATCCCAAGCTTTACTCACTGGACAAAAACTTTTATTTTCGGAATCCCCAGTTTTAGATTGTATTTTATTTGTTTTTAGACCAAACATTGCAGAAATGTGGCTTCAAAAACTATTTTGTAGGAAAAAAATGTATATTAATCAAAGTAAGAAAATCAGACAAAAGTATGAACCTTGGGCAAGATTTGCATTTTGCCCTGTGTGTCATTGGTTCCCAACATTTTAGACATGGGACGCTTTAATACATTTTTCCCAAGAGTTCAGCTGCTTAGACTCTTAAATTGAAATAATTTCAAATGCCAAACAAGATAAAACTACCCACAGAGGAAAAGGGAAAAGCTGCATCTCACACTTCCTTGGGAGGTCCCGTCCCGCATGTTGGGAACCACTGCTGTAGGTGATTCCTGTTGCGAGTGTATGTTTACATCCAGGACACAATGCCGTTAATAAGGTGCCTGTACATAATGAGCTGGAGCTTAAACTTTTAAGTACGGAGGTGCCTGAGAGATAAAATCTCACCTACTGTACGTGTGTGATGTTTCATAGTTGGGGAATGTGTGCTTGCTGGTGTGTGTGTGTGTCTCAGGGGCGGCGGAGTTGGGTGCACTCGTACGCATGGCTTCCTGACTTCACTGTGCGTTTGTTTATAGGAGGACTTAGCCGCTGCTTATTTTCTGCTCAGTTCCACCGTGAAGAGCACCGGCAGCCTTTCATCTCTCCAACGCCACTTTACACAATCCCAGACTCTGTTAGCAATGTTTAGAGGAAAGGTGGAGTGAGACACAGAGAGAGAGAGAGAGAGAGAGAGAGAAAGAGATAAAGAGAGATTTGTGGTCAGAGGCCAGGAGACGCACAGGCAGACACACTCACACACACTTCAGACGTAGAATCGGGGGGAAACAAAGAGCAGGGGTTGATCCCATCCTTCGTCGACGGCTGCAGAGGCCAACACTCTGAGGGTTTCCCCGGTGGTGTGTGGTGGGACAGGAGGTGTGTTGGAGTGTGTGTGTGTTTGTACACTTGTGTAAATGTGTGTGTTTTTTTTGCACACGCCCATACATGAATTCTAAGCAGACCACCCAGCTCTGGGATTTCAGCTTGACCGGGACATGATCCTCCTTACATATTCATAGAAGATAGACCAGCTTTATGACCTGTGGGCTCCAGCCGGATGTGTGTGAAGGGGTCATCCATCTGCTCATAATTTAATTTTGTCATATCTTTGTATCAAAGCATCATGCTCCATTCTGTTTTGCATGTGATTCCTCATGCAGCTGCACATTATTAGATTTTGTAATGTCGTTATCTGACGAGCGTGGTGACGAGTTGATGCGGGATGTAAGAGTCAGCGCTTTACACGAAACACATGCAAAGAAAAAGACTCAGTGTTAATACTCACATAACTATCACCTAATACATCACTGAGGCAACGCTTATTACAATTTGGGAAATGTAAATATTTAATATCTGAATTTGTGTTAATCTTTAGCAGTGAAGCCAGACAGCTACTGTATGTCCAAATGGTTTCTGAATGTCTGAATTTGTGGCAAGTAAATGCTGCATGTCGTATAAAACACTTATATCTTTATCTTAAGTTGATTTATAATGTTATTGTTGCAAACTGCAGTGCAGTGGCTTCTCCACCTCACTTGTAAATCCTGTGCTGGGGGAAATATAACGTGCTTTGTTATACAAGGTTAATCCCAGTCCCAGTATCAGTTTCCTCCCATGTCTTCTCCTTTGTAGATGTATTTGTTTTCACAGTACAGTATAGGTGTGTGCATTTGAATGACAGGCAGAGAAAACTCTTAGCATAAAAAGCATGTTATGAAAGCAGATATGAGGACAAAGTCCCTTATATAGCTGTATAAAAACGTTAATTATCCAAATCTGAACTTTGTAAAACATATAAGAGAATATGAGAATTCTACTAAAGTCCTAAAAAAAAAAACTGGGAACGACAACTGGGAAAAATCCTCCATTACAAGACCATGTAACACGATCAACAGCTTCAGTTCACACACATTTCTTCCATGGCAGATGGTGGAAGAAATTACATTTGATGGGGAAAAACCACGTCCAAAACCCTCATATAAAGCCAAACAGAACCAGTTCAACAGAGGGCATGGGTTGGTGGTAGCTGTTTTCTCATATGTCCTCAGGTGGCACACATGGCACCATAAAATAAAAAAAAATAAAAAAACCCACAGAACTTTAGCGAATGCAGCATAACACCTCACTATCGTCTCTCAGTGGCCCAGAGGGAAACGTCTGTAATCGAGCCTTCCTGAGTGTCCTTCATTGTCACTGAAGAGACAGACCTAACCGGTTATGGACAGGAAGATCAGTGATACAGGTCAAGAGGGTGGAGTACCGCTGGAAGCTCCCTGAACACACACACACACACACACACACACACACTCTGAGGAACGCACAGATGTATGCAGACATGCATTAACACACACACAAATATAAACACGTCAAACATGGGCCAGCCAGAGTCTTATAAGCAAAGCGGTGAATCACTGTTTCCTAATTCCTGGTGAGAGCGGTTCACAGAGCCCTGCCGTGTGTGTGTGTGTGTGTGTGTGTGTGTGTGCCAGCCTTTCATCCATCCCTTTCTTTTCCCTTTCAACCCTTTCAGGCTTTATTCTTCATTCCTGATTGTTTGCATCTTTCCATCCCTTCTCCCTCTCTTCTTTCTTTATCTACACGACTCCTGTCCAGCTGTATTCACTTAAAATACAAGTCAACCGTCTCTATCTGTCTCTCGTTGTTGCTTCTGCAGAGTGTCTCCGCTGCAGAAGTCCGAGATCGTGGACATGGTGAAGAAACACGTGAAGGCCATCACGCTGGCGATAGGCGACGGAGCGAACGACGTGGGCATGATTCAGACGGCTCACGTAGGGGTGGGGATCAGCGGCAACGAGGGCATGCAGGCCACCAACTCCTCCGACTACTCCATAGCACAGGTGGGACGTAGTCACAACATGGAGACATGCAGAAGACTGTCATTTATCCATGCGTGGTCAGGGTCATACAGATACCTTACAGGCTCTATATGGACGGAGATAATGGATTCATGCTTGGTTGTCCACCCTACTCAAGTGTCTTAAGGCAGGACAATGAATGCTTACCTGCTCAGCCTTCAGCCGGAGCTGATCTCTGACCTCCCTGGAGGGGGACAGCTGAAAGGGGAATTTACTTAGAAGTATCATGTTATCATTAGAAACGAGCAGCTCTTCACGAGTGTATATGTTCTCAGAATAAAAGAAAGAGGCCCGTAAGAAAATCAAAAGGTATGCCATTTTTTTTTTTGTACAAAATATTTCATGAATGTTCATTTTCTTTTACATGTAATTTCAATGTTAAAATGTAACTATGAACTAATGCTCAATTCCCTAAAGTTTTTCTGTTGTTTAGTTACATAAATAATTCAACTAGCACAGCTAATGAGCCCCTGTCATTGCTAACAAGATTAGTCGAATTGATGCTTATCTTTTTCCTAATTGATTAGTCCACATCTTTGATTTTTGCCATCAGTCAAAACAAAACAAGCTGTTACGAGATGTCTCTATCGGCTCTGGAAAACTGAAGTTGTTTTATCAGTATTTTCTGGCATTTTGTAGCCTAAACAAATCATTTATTGATCGTAAAAACTAATTGACAGATTGTGTGTTGGCAGGGATATTTATTTGCAACCCCAGTTTCCATAAATCACCTTTTTGGCCCAATGACATCCCAGTGAAAATGTGAACAGGATGTAATGAACAGGATAGTTTTCCTAATTACTGAGGCGTCTTGTCTTCTCTGTCCGTCTCATACAAATGCATTCTGTCACTCTCACTGATTGGGTTGTTTATCTGTTTGCCTTTAGGCTTTTTGCACAGCTTATCTGTATCAGTGGGCCTCCCCTTGCCTCAACTTTCCTGACTCTCAGACACATTCTTTATATTCTCTCAATTCCCTTCCTATCTCAAATTTTAACTCCATATTTTTCTTCTAATTATAGTAATAAGGCTCTCCTTCTCCTCTCTCTCTCCCCTATTGGTAGTTCTCCTACCTAGAGAAGCTGCTATTGGTCCACGGGGCATGGAGCTACAACCGTGTCACCAAGTGCATCCTCTACTGTTTCTATAAGAATGTGGTCCTGTACATTATAGAGGTAGGAGCCTCCACAGCACCCACTCTTTACACACACACACACACACACACACACACACACACAGTAACATTAACAGAGACGTTCTGCAGCTGTTTGTCGACATGTCTGACAGTGATGGACGAGGTGCCCTTCTGGTGTCTGCTTTTTGTCTCTCTTACACACACACACACACACACACACACACACACACACACACACACACAGACATATATACTCACACATGCCCAGAAAAAAACGTATGTTTAGATCAGCAGTGACGAGACCTTGGCTCCAAGGGTCGACAGCTTTGTGTGTCTGTGTGTGCGTGTGTGTGAGATGAAGGGGCACACCACTGCCCTGGCCTGCCTGTTATGAGGGGCATTTGTCAGCTGTGCTCCACCCCCCTCCTCAGCCCTCTGTCTCACATTAAGGATGCCAGCAGGTGCAGGTCCTCATGGGAGACTACTGTCCCGCTCGTACCACGACTCTGTGTCTGTGATTGTGTGTGTGTGTGTGTGTGTGTGTATGAGTGCCTTTACATGATTATCTCACATGATTGGCTCCCTGCAGGGCGCTCTAGGCCAAAGGTTAGAGACTGTCTCTGTCCACTTAGTGGAGACTGAATAAGGGGGATGGGTGTGACTGTGTGTTTTTGTGTATCTGACCTCACCCCAAGGCTGTATGCTCCACTGTATGCCCCAGGAATGCCACAACTCCCACCAGCGGCCCCAAACATTTTCTCTATCTCCCCTCAGATCGGCCTGCGTCTGCTCTGCGAGTGTGTGTTTGTGTGTGCGAGTGTGTGTGTATGAAGGCGTTAATGAAGGTTTGCCCTGGGCCAGAGTCATATTTAGAAACTGTGTTTTTAGTAAATTAACTTCTATAAAATCAGAAGTGGTTTCAGAAGCAGCCTCAACCTGCACGAGGAATGCATTTAAAACTTCTTGCCAAGTCTGCAAGCTACAGGAAGTGCAACTGCTAAACTAGCATCTTTTCATCTAAGCATTGTTGCCAGATGAACCATTATGCATTGGAACAGTAAATGCAAACAAATGGGACCCAAATACAAATTTTTATGTGCTTCCCCTTGTTTAACCAGGTACAAGCAAATAAACTTTGTTACATCAATAAATACAAACAGCATAAACAGCTTTAGGCAGCTGTCACACACTGCAAACTAAAGTGGAAAACATTCAGTTATGAATGTCCAAAACATTAAAAAGTGATGAAACGATACATTGCATTTCAAACACATTTCCGATTTTAGAGATCCTTGACTTGAATCACTTATCGCGTGTTACAAAAAGCTTTTTTAATTAAGGTTAAACTAAAATGAAGGTGAGACAAAATGCCAGATTCCCGGTTTCCAATGTACTAAAAAGTGTTAATTTATTATCATCTGTATAATTTGCAAACAAGGCATACTTTTGGCCATCTCCCACTGCAGTTTCCACTATCAGTGCCTCCCTAAGGCAGATTTACCCTCCACTATTGTTCCTCTCATCCCCTCTCATCCCTCTCTTTGTGTCCCAGCTCTGGTTCGCCTTTGTGAACGGGTTCTCTGGCCAGATCCTCTTTGAGCGCTGGTGTATAGGCCTCTACAACGTGGTGAGTACCCGCCCTCGCTCCCTCTCAAACTGTCTCATTCTTTTCCGTGTCTCCTCTCTCTCCCACAGTTTCACCCCTCCCTGTTTCACTAAGTTCATGTTAAGTGCCGTCTCTCGCTCTCAGCCTATCACTCAATCAATCTCACTCTACTTTGTCGTCTTATCACTGCTCTTTCTGAATGCCTGAACATTGTTGCGCAGTGTGTGTGTGTGTTTTCTTTGTGTTTTGTTGAATGCCCCGTGTCTCCAGATGCCCTCAGGCTCACCATTTTTAAAACATTATTGAATTCCTTCAAATACCACTGCTGATATGAGCTTGGATGGGTGATTAATCAAATTTCATTTTTCAATTGCACTTTTGCCCTCCAACTGTCATGGAAACAAGATAATTGAGATTAAAAAAAGAAATCTGTTATGCCGCTTTTTTCCTCTTTTTTTTCTTCACAATGATGCTGTTGTTTAGTTTAATAACTCCAGCATGACCTTTCCCTTACAGCAATGTGCTTTCCCACATTTTTGCTGTATTACTGACTGGAGTTTACCAAAATGTTTTATATACAGTTTTGTCATAGGTAGGTTGTGGCAGGGCAATATTTAAAGTTTACATTACATAGGGATATATTTAGAGATTATACAATAAAGGGTAATATTTAAAATTTATATTGTATAGCAATATATTTTAACATTATATTATATAGGGAGATATTTAAAAGTATAAATACTGTTTTAAAATCACTTTAAAAATTAAATAAATGCCTGATATTTCTAAGTTCAATTAGTCGTGTGTGTATTAATGTAATAATTATGGTGTCAGTATTAACTGGAATAATCATGATTTTTACCATAATCGGGCAGCCCAGCTGGTTGTGCAGTCAGTCGCAGTGTAAGTGTAAATGTGTACCTGCTGCTCCGTCATTTTGTGTTTTAATGGCTGCATGTGTGCTGCAGATATTCACTGCACTGCCTCCGTTCACTCTGGGGATATTTGACCGGCCGTGCAGCCAGCAGAACATGCTCCGCTTCCCACAACTCTACCGAATCACCCAGAATGCCGAGGGCTTCAACACCAAGGTATGTTCACGCACACACGTTTACAGTCCACATGCACATACACACACACACACGGTGCTGCATCTTAAACGAAAGCTAAGCGCTCTGGTTTCGACTCGTCATGCCTTGTGGCTTGTCTGCGGGATTGATGAGTGATGCCTGCTGTTTGTTTGGGACGCCGGCGAGTAAACAAGAGTGGCAAGGAGACTGGGACGTTTCCATGGCGACCTCTAATGAGATTCATAGGGCTAGAATAAGGAAGTCTTTCATTTGGGAGGGTACACCAGCAACCCAAGCTACTGTATGTGTGGGAGTGTGTGTTAGTGTGTGCATGTGTACAGTACAGGAGGGCACTTTTGATGGCAAGAACACAGTGGAAGTTGTGTTACTGTGAGGAATTACTGTTTTTGTATGTTTTTTATGTGTGGGGGGGCATATATGTGCTTTGGCATTCATCTTCACTGACTTGTTTCCCCTCTCTCTCTCTCTCTCTCTCTCTCTCTCTTTCTGCCTTTCAGGTGTTTTGGGGTCACTGTATTAATGCACTGATTCATTCAATAATTCTCTTTTGGTTTCCGCTCAAAATGTTAGAGCATGGTAAGTGACATATGTGAGTCAGTCATCCACATTCCCATGTCTCTGTCTGGTAACACTTTTTAATGGGTCGCCTACTTGTGTTCCCCTGCAGATTCTCCGTTCAATGACGGTCAGGGAAATGACTACCTGTTTGTTGGAAATATGGTCTACACAGTAAGCATCGCATTCGTATTTTCTGTGTTTATGTGTCTTTTTTGTCCTGTTTATATTCGGTTTTTATTTCTGTGTCTTTTGGCCTGCAGATTAATATTTGTGTACACAGCAGCACTGCGCTGCTCCCTCAGAGCCGTTACGAGTCTCCAGTCAATCTTGTCCCGTCTAGTCTGTCTGTCTGCTCTGCACACTCATCCATCTCTCCTCTCTGTTCACTTCTCCATCTCACACCCTCACTATCATTTTACTCCCTGCAGTCTCTTGAGAATGTCAGCCGTGTTTATTTGTTGTGTGTGTCGAGACTACGGCGGGGGTCCGGACTATTTTAACAGGCATTGCTGAATTTACAATATAACATTAATGTTTATTATCACCACAGTCGCCAGCAAGCTAATCCTGTTTTTTTTATTTGCCTTCCCTTTCCCCTGTGTGTGTGTGTGTGTGTGTAGTATGTGGTAGTTACAGTATGTCTGAAAGCTGGAATGGAGACAACCGCTTGGACCAGGGTAAGAACATTAACACGCTCTAATGCGCCGCACCACATGTGCTGCATTTTACTTCAATCGTCAATAAATAAATAAAAAAAGGAGGGAGATCTCTCTGTGAGGACTTCATATAACCTGGTATTACTGCTTCATATTCAGGAAAGTCATGGGAAAAGATGTGGTGTACCTTGATCTCGTGGTGGAGGTTTGAGGTTTCTTCAACAGCAGTTGCTCACACCACCCAGCCAGCTCACTCGTCACTGCAGTTTCTTTCCATTGCTCCTGTTCAGCGTTTCAACAAATCCTCTGTCCAAAATGTTAATAGATTAATGATTTAGGACAATTCAAGTCAATCAAACGCATTTACTGTAGCAGCTGTAAGAAGTGTTGAATAGACGTCATTACTGCACAGGGAAAGGAGAAAAACAGGCCAGAAAACAGCGAGATTACCATCTGTTAGATGAAGAGTTAACACAGGAACAGAAGAGCGAAACAGATTTAATTTGACTTAGTTAACTTAGAGCCCAGATGTCCTCATTCCTTTCAAGGAATGTACTCTTCAAGTCATGAGAAATATTTTTACACTCATCTATAGGGTGACTTTCAGAAGCTCTAACCGTATAGATATTTAATGTAAATTACAGGGTAGACTGTCTGCCCTACTTTCCTTGGACAAGTTTCTCACTTGCAAACATTTAGGAACACTGCAACTGTGATTGATAATGATAATAAATAATGATTATAACAATGATAATTAAATAAACACAAACTGAATTCATTAAATTTACTTTTAAAAGCCTAGTATTTATGTAGCACTCATAAAATGTATTTAATGCATACATAAAGCACTGAATCCCAAAGGGAAATGGTAGCTTTTATCAATTATAACCAGATAACCACATAATCTAACCACCATTTTATTCCTTGCTGAGTGTGAGAAATAACTGTGTGTGTTGGGTCCTTACCCTCAACAGGAAGTATGGGTCAAAATCCCTGACATCCACCTCACACTAGTAATGTTCAATTGTATGTACAGCCTATTGTTTGTTATTGTAATATGTCCTATATGACATAAATTCCAGACGTCTTACCATGGTGCAAAAATAATATCAGATGACAGCGGTGTATACGGGCAAAACATGAGCAGCTGTACATGGCCTTTGCCCAAGTAAAATACAGTCACAAGGAATTGTCTGAACAAAGAATAATTAATTATATTTGGTTCAAACTTTTTGGGCAAAGTCAGCAGAGATGGGTGTAGACTAGGACAACAGGAGCCAAGATTTGGCTCCTTTTATGCTGTTGGAGAGGGAGAGAGAGAGAGAGAGATTGGCAGGATGGACAGAAGAGCGCTGACACTTTTGTCCGTTCAGCTGTCCACAGAACAGCCTGGCAGTAATGAAGCAGGGTCCCACTGGAATTCACACAGTGTCCCCTTTCAGCAGATCACAGAGAGCAGGACGGTGATATGGGAATGAGTGAGGGAAGGGTTGAGTATATTCGGATGAGCTGTATGTAAACTATTTGACCTCACGCTGTCTTTCCTCTCTGTCTCTTAATCTCCATCCTCTCTTGCACTCCCATTTGCTCCCCCTTTAATTTGCCTTCCTTCTGTCTCTCTCTGTCTCTCCGTTGTAGTTTTCCCACCTGGCGGTATGGGGGAGCATGGCACTCTGGATGGTTTTCTTCGCTGTCTACTCTGCAATCTGGCCCACCATCCCCATCGCCCCCGACATGCTGGGCCAGGCAAGTCACTCTCCGTAAACATGTGTCACTCATGTCAGTAACAGGGGGTGAAGAGGGTTAAAATAGTCCTTTCCTCTACATCTCTTTCCTGCAACCTCCGTCACCTGCCCCTCCCTTGTTCTTGGTTGCCAATACATGGCGCCTATAAGACTCACCTCTTGGGTGTTCCACGTCGGCACTGCTGGAGCCCCGGGGGAGATTTATGCCTCGCCAGCCCCTCTCACCAGGCTTCCTGCACCTGCTGCGTGTCACCCGAGCCCTGTTTTTTTACTGCCCTCTGTTGAGGTGTTGACTCAAGAGGGTGGGCTGCTGTTGGTGATGAGGATCCAGCGGGGGTAAGGAGCGTGCACATGGGGACCCCTTGATTGAGAGACTCATTTCAGGGTTTGGGGATCAGGCGGGGGTGAGGTGAGGTGCCCCGCTGAGTGGGTAGAGTCTCAGGAGTGGAAGTGAATGGGGTCGTCTAAACTGGCCTCAGCCCATTAATTCAATTTGTGTCAGAAATCAGGAATGCGGTCAAATATCTCTGCAGCTGCTCACTCTAACCGGGGAATGGTCAGAGACACTCAGCCTGCACCCCCCCAACCCTCCATCGTCCCCCCTAACTACCCTATTACCTCTCTTATTTCCCCTGCTCCTGCTATCTATATTTCCATCTGTCCATGGGGGACAGCGGATGGAAAAGAGCTGTATATTTCTGCCCAGAATAACTGTATGTACATGGGAGAATTAATGTGCTATGTGTGTCCTGCTATGTGTGATTTGTGTTGATTGTAAAGCATCAGAGACCAACAGTCTGTTTCTATGGATATAACAAAGCAGAGAAAATCATTTAGCATACTTCCATCCTCAACCATGTGATATAATGTGTGTCGAGTGCTGTTAAAATGAAGTGTGTGTAGGTGTTTGCCTCACACTGAAAGACACAGTTGGATCATCTGTGCTTTGGTTGTGATTCCAGCTGCTGCAGAGGATATTTCCTAATGGTTGTCCGATTCATTTCTCCCATTTCCTCTCCCCCTCTGGGAACCAAATTGTCTCTACATCTCTGGATCCAAACACAGGACACAGGAGACACGCAGTACAGGCAATAAAGTAGTAGAAGTTAAAGACGTTATGGCGCATAAAGTGATTGTAACTGTGTGCCTAAACGTTCAGGCCTAGAGGCTTGTGAAACACCACAGAGCTCTTGCAGATAACCAAAGGGGAGATATTGGGTAATAAAAGGAAAATAGAGGGATTTACAGAAACAGGCGAAGACAAGCAGCAGAAGATACAGTCACCAATAAAGAAAAGAAGTTGTGAAAGAGCAAGACAGGAGGGACCCACAGGAGAAAGACGTGTAGGAGTGAGAGGCATGCAGACAGACGGACAGACAAACTGAGACAGCGTTTAGATGCATGATTAATCCCTGGAGGCAGACTGAGGATAAGGGTCAAAGGTCTCTGAGTGTGTGCAGCTGGACTGCAGGGGCAGGTAGGGAGGGATCTGTGGTTACTGAGTAGCATTTTTACCTTTTCGCATAGAACTATTGGATTTCAGCTGTAGGAGAACTGCGTTAATTCCCGTTTGTGGTGTCGATGCTGGGTGTGAGAAGGCTGTTAAATATGCTTGGCTCACATTGTGGGAGTTTCAACTGTTTCTAACTCTGCTGTGAATGGCTTTCAATGTGCTTTGTCTCACATTCCTCTTTGCCTTTTCCACATGTGTTTCTCAGTGCGCGTTGCAAAAAAAAAAAAAAAAGACTTAATACTCAATTTGAATTAATATACGAGCGAAATAAATGGAGCCTGTGTGTTGTCATTGCAGGCTGGCAAGGTGATGCAGTGCTGGCACTTCTGGCTGGGCCTGGTCCTGGTGCCTACTGCGTGTTTACTCAAAGACTTTGCTTGGACAGCGTAAGTAGAACACATTTAATATAAATACGTGGGAAATCCATACAGAGACTATTTAAGTTAACCGAGGCGTTTACACAACCCATATTGAGTCTGTGTCAACACTTATGCGCACTTTATATTATGAATCACATGTGTCTGCAAAGTAAAACACTCAGACTTTCCCTCACGGGTCTGATGAGCTTATTTCTGCTCGGCAGCACACGTCGCACTGTGAGGAAGTCTCTGCTGGAGGAGGTGCAGGAGCTGGAGGCTCGGGCCGTAGACCCAGGGGCGGCTGTGCTGAGGGATGCCAGTGGACGCAGGTATATACAGTATGCTGAAAGGCATCATGGGATCTCACCTTCATACTTATTTAGTTCATTTGTGTCATAAATCTGTTAATTTAATTGATTTTTGTTTGTTTTTTTAAACTCTTTTATTATGATTTTATCTAAAAAAATAATGCATTAATATTTTTATTAACATTATGTACACATGCAGAATCAGCATACAACTGGAATACACTCAGTCGCTCTTTATAGGGCACACCTGTAAAGCTGAATGCCATTCCATATACAGTGCAAGGCCATAAATTCTACTTGTACACAAACCATAATGTTCTGTTTTAATGTACAGGGTCAGAAAGGTAATAATTTATCTATGTTGATTATTTATGTTGTATTTTTTGAGGCATTTTAATATGTTTTACCCATTTAAAAACATAAGAGAGGAAGAATCAAATTTTAATATAATGCAGACCAGAACATCTGAGAAAAACTAAAAACAGTCTTGGTCATAGCTTTTTTATCATGAGTTGTACTATTTTTTAAGTGTACCTAATAAAGTGGTCAGGGAGCGTATGTTTCTGCACATTTGAAAATAAACGGTATTTCTCACTCGTTGGTGGCACCGTTCACAGGGCCGAAGCCAAGGCTGAGGTCCCGTAGAGCCAAAGCTGTCACATGCTCACAGAGGTAGTTTCTGAGTTTGCACTGTCCAACTGTGTGACCTTTGACCTCAAACGACCTGCACTGCAGGCTGCTTTGGCGTGACCCTTGCTTGTTTTCCATTAATTGAGTTCAAGCTTCTCTCTTTTCTCATTTCCCTTCTTATGTCCTTTTTTTTCCATTCCTCCATCTGTGGATTGCTTCATAGGTGGATGAATTTGAACTGCTGTACAGATCTGGTGTGTCTCCTGGATTTGTCCCTAGCTCTCTCTCTCAGTGATTTAGTCATGTGGTGTCAATAGAGCAGTGTTAGAATCCTGTTCATTGTTTAGTTTTTGAAGACATTTGTATAATTAATAGATATAGCATGGACCTATCAATGTTTGACTTTTTGCTAGTATTGGTGGAGTAACAAGTAACAAACTCAAGTAAGAGCTTAAAGTACATGTACTCAGTAATAACAATCAAATAGTAGAATATAGGGTTTTTGCATAGTAATATGAACACTTTTATCTTACTTACAGATCTTACTGCTTTTTCTGCCATGATTTGCAAGCACAGATTGCTAAGTGTTGTATAACATAATGCTACTATGACTCATTGTAATAAAGAGGCAGATGTGAGTGAGTCACCAAGACGGGCTGCTTTCTCAGAGCAGTTTGATCCTTGAACAGAGCTGGAGAGGTTTGAGGTATATTTTTAATGGTGGGTAACCACGCTGCTGCTCCTGACCCCTCCACAAGGTCTGCGTCCTGGCCTGACCCCACTTTTGGAACCCAGGAAAGCAGGACTGAGTCCTTGGGCCCTTTCCATATAGAATAAGAGATGTAAAGTAGTGGAGCACAGAGAGGCAATGGAGCAAAGAGGGAAAGGAGCACATCTGTGTTTGTAGTTCCTGGGGAGGTCCTGGGGTAGGCATGGGAAAGGGGTGGAAAGGTAGAGTACAGGAGCGTCTCGAGGGAAGAGTTCAAACGAAGCACATCCTTGGGCCTTTTTGAATCAGATGTTGGCCAAAAAGAAACATTACAGAGGGACAACTTGAATCGCACCAATGCATGAGCCTTTCATTTATTTGTCCATCCACCGTTCAGTCTTTTATCATTTACTCAGAACTGTCATCTGTCTAACAGACATCTTTTTTTCTTTGGCCAAAGACTTCCTGAGCAAACTTCAGAACCCCCCAGCTTTTTTCTTTTTTTTTTTTTTTTTTGGACAAACACTCAACTGAAGGTTCCCAACAGTCGCATGCAGTATTAAGAATTTCCTAACTGCCTAGTCCAAATTTTAACCTTGGGATGCCTGGCTTTAGTCCACAACTACTCCGTTGATCACCGCAAGTGTCAGGAAAACCCCTCTTGTGAGAATTTAACACTCTATTGGCAGATAACTAAAAGAGAAATTGGAAAAAATGACTTTTTTTCATTGATACTGGTGTCCTTGCAGTAACATCCAACACCTCTGCCTGATGCCTTTATTGTCTGTAATGATTGGATAAGAGTTGAGAGAGGTATAGGGAGAAATGAGTGTGTGTGTGTGTGTGTGTGTGTGTGCGCATGCATTTTTGTGCATGCCTGCATTTGTGTGCAATATCTGGAAAGGGCTTAGTTATTTTTGGTCACAGGAGGAGAGGAGCCGTGACGGCGTGTGGTCTCCAAACAGAGGATCCAGTCTTCTTCTTGGAAAGGGGGAGAAGGAGAGG
>JAOWBC010000812.1:8532880-8543646 GCA_028566105.1 Hypoplectrus providencianus | reverse complement strand
GGGGGGCGGAGGAATAGTTTACTGTGGATGTCCTGTTACCCTTCAGCCAGTTTATGACTTTCTGTTGGGTTAAATTGCATGTCAGAAGCAGTCAGTATCCAATCCACTTCGTACCAGCGTTCTGGTTTTAAATCTACTTAGATTTTGTTTGCTCATTGATCTGTGTGCTTCTACGTTGATCCGTGAAGGAGACATGTAGTCTTGGCTCACTTACTTCAGAGTTTTGGTCAAGGACAGTTAAAGGTTGAAGTCTTTAATCATCCTGCTGCCTAAAATCTGTGGGTAGTTAAAATGTTATATTTTGACATGTCTCAGAAAGCAGCTGAACCTGCCAATGCTCATAGCTGAAAGCAAAAAAGTGACAAAAGCACTGAAAATGAATTTTAACTTTAGAAATACTTCCAAGTAGTTGTGATGGTGTTGTGCTTTAGTGTAAATAGTGAAGAATCTCTCTTTAATGACCAATTATTAAGTGTACCGTCACTGTGGAGTAACGGATCTTTCTTTCCTCTGCAGTCTAAACGAACGGGCCCATCTGCTGACAAGAGTCTTTAGGAAAACACCTTCAAGCGTGGGACGCTCGAACTCAGTGCAGCAGACTGTGTCACGTGAGTTTCTAAACGCCTGACATTACGTTATCAATGTCCTGCGAACTACAGGCCTTAAAGGTATAATCTGTCTGAGATTGGTCCTACATTTTCCCAAAGTTTCCCAACAATTTGGGATGCAATGGATAACAGTGCTGTCTCATGTTTGTATCTTATAACGCCAGAAACAACAAATCGGTTCTCAGTATTTGGAAACATTTGGCCAGGAACATATCTGCTGAGTGACCAGAAAAATAAAAAACCCTGTACACAGTTAGGCAATCCAATATAACAGTCTTGTAATGAATACCACATTTGTCAAACTCAACTTTACAGTAATTTAAGTGGACAGTGTTTTGTCCGCACCTAAACGCACAAAGCAAAGAACTGAACACAGTTGTCCTCGAGTGTCTTTGTGCTGCACTGCATCACCATGCAGGTGTTTCTGTTTGTCAAGTTCAACATTTGTTTTATATTTCTTGTCTCTCTCTGCAGATGGCTATGCCTTCTCTCAAGAGGAGCACGGCGTGGTGTCCCAATCCCAGGTAGTGCGCTCCTACGACACCACCCGCCAACGCCCCAGCCTCTAGCCCCACCCCTGACCAAGGCTTCGGCTACCCGTTGCAACGGTTATCAAGGTGACAGCGGAGACAGACTCATGTGACACCCTCACGCCGGGTGACCGACCCCTGCTGTGGCCTTACTGGAACTATGACCTGACCCCTCATCGGGGAGGGGGTCACGGTCAGGCGTGGAGGCTGTCGCTGGCGCATGGAGGACTAACTTGAGAGAAGGGACCAGGCTGACTTTATGGGGAAGAAAAAAAAAAACATTTCAAACTCACACAAGCTGCACAGGCATGAGCAATCATAACCACGCACAGACATGACAAGTCAAACTCAGAGACTGCTACTCATATCTGTATACCCAGCAGACTGGGTTTGCCTCATGCCACTGTGTGTATAACTGTATGTGTGTGCGTGCGTGTGTGTGTGTGTGTGTGTGTGTGTGTGTGCATTCCCGTGCGTCTGTATCTGCCTGTGCATGTATGTCTGCACGCATTGGCGCTCCTGTGTTTGTGTGCATGTGTGTGTCGGCCTGCGTGTGTTCGCTTCCACGGTTCTCTCTCATCTCACTCGTGAGGTGGGTGTAGCTTGTCTGTCATCGTATGCTGATGCGGGAGGGGAGGGGACGTCAAAATAAACACATGCACTGATGAGTTCCTCAAAAAGGGAGGGAGGGAGGGAAGCAAAGACCAGGGACTGCGAGAGTCCTGAACCCCAGCTACAGGCCCCCCCTGTCCCATTGCTACCCCAATCCTCACTGCCAAACACCACAGAGATGCCACTGAGGCAGAACGCTCATGCCAAACTGGACCGCCACCCTGCTGCAACCCTTCCAATCGTCTCCTCGCTTATCTCACCCTCATTTCTTCCTTCCTATCGCTCCATCTACTAGCAGCTCTGCAGCCCCTACGTCTCTCCTCCTCTAGCACATCTCCTTGTCTTGGCCAGTTTTTAAAAACCCCTCATGTTGTTTCTGACCACTCCTGTGATTCCTGATGCCGCCTGTCAGGCATCGTCAGCTGACAAAGAAGCAGCGAGCCAGGCATTAGAGCTTCCTCTTTCAGTTTTGTTTTCCATTCCTTATTGGACTGTTTCTTTTTTATTATTAAAGTGGACATTAATGTGTATGTGTTTTTAATTTTTTTTTTTCCTCTTTTCATTAATGCCTGTTTTTGTACTCATATGTGGAGACATGTCTTAGAGGGAATATTTTACTTGAACTAGTGCTAATAGGCATCCAAACAGAAGGGATCTGATTGGGACACTCGCCTGGATCATGTGTTGTTCTGGCTCTGGGATTTGTCTGAATGTAGAGTCCATTGTGCGTGTGTGCTCTATGTGGAGGATACTCGGGTTCAGGAATGCAACACTGAAAGGGTGGGAGAGGGGGGTTATCCATCCGAGTCCTAATCATTAAATCTAATCAATCCATGGCCTGACTAAATGTCTCCGTCTCTTGACTGTATGCTGTCTGCTCATGTGTTCAAGTGGTGGTTGAGTCAAACTTTGGCTACAGGGTGTTGAGTTTACATTGTGTGCTTAAAATGGATCAAAAAGTCTTGATCTTTAAATGGGATAAGCATGATTTCATACATTACTAGAATCAAACCTGTCCCACACCCCCTCTTAAAGCTCAGGAGAGTCAGTGTAGACAATCCATTAGACGATTAATACACCCCCAGCCCCTGGACACTGGAGTCCAACTGAAGCTCCCATTCCCACCCACCTTTCTGGAAGTGGCCCAGCCCAAACCGACTACAGCTGCTCCAGTATGGAGAATCCATCGGGCCGGGGCAGAGCAGGAGGCAGAGAGCCATTTATGCTTTTCAACTCCTCCCCAGTGACTCCCCAACAGCCTGCTCCGGCTCCGCTTTCCACATGAATGTAGTTTCGAGAGGAGCCTGCCAAAACTACACCTCCACACCGTCATAGTTTTAAACTTCCCATTGTTGTGGTTTATTGTTCCTCCTCTCTGAGTCGGGTGATGTGACGGGTATTCGGCCTGTCCTCTGTGGGTGGTAGAGCTGTCTGTGAATGTGTGTAATTAGTGTTTCTAATAGCTTAACTGTGAGAGTGTTTGTGTTTTAAGGGGATTAAGAATCTGAGACAGTCCTTTGTGCAAAAACCCATTTACCTCACAGATTTGTTTTCCAGGAGTGTATGTAGGTCTCACTCATCCAGCGGGGCAATGGCAACAAGGTGTTGCTTGATGTTTATGACAGTAAAAGGTTGTAAAACACTGACACATTCGCTCTCAATATACTGTTTCAAAAAGGTTTATTCTTTAAGAATTCATATGAAAAAGTCACCCTTGCATCAAATTGGACCAGTTTTTATACATCATTTTGCTTATTTTGTCACACACAAGCTGCCTATCATTACTTACAGACATTGGGCTCGGCATACACACAAAAAATACCAGTTTCAGTACTTGGGGACATCTCAGGCTGCATGCTCAGTGGAGCAGCACATTCCTCAGGTTGCATGTTACTGAGTTACCGGTGGGCTGGCTGCACAACTGTACAGAGGAAAAACGTAACTTTTACTTGTTTTTTGGGGATTTAACACACAAAACTGCCTTTTCTGTGCTGTTTGTAAGTGGGAAATAATGAGTCAAAGTTGCCTTGGAGCTGCCCGTGCCCTTAGCTAACGCACTGAACTGTGGTAGTGTTAAATACACACACACCTCTCACTGGAGGGGAGTGAAGAGGGCAGTTTTCACTGTATAATTAACTCTGTAATCTTCAGAGAGCTGCCTCTCACTCCCTCTCTGTCACACACTCACACCTCTAAGGGACATTAACTGCCAGCCTTGCATGCATATTTAATTTTTTGTGGGTTTCTGCTCAAGGTAGTTGGCGATTTTCTTTTTTTTTTTTGGTTTTATTTTGTGTGTGTGTGTTTCTTTTTTGGGTGACAGGAGGGGGGTTGTATAGAAGGGTGGAGCGTCACAGTCTATGTCCTGTGTTCACTTCATTAGAGTTTAAATGGTCTACAGGGAGATTTCGACTGCCTTTCACATTACACCACCTGCATTTCCCATTACACACAGTTCACTCACAGTTACTCATGCAACCACATCCCTCCACACCAGCTCACACACACATACAGTACAAACATCTTCTCACATGCGTTCTCTCCTCACACTTTCAATACAAACAAACATTCTGTACTGTATAAACCACTCACAACCATTCACAAGTGCAGATGTGCACATGGCATAAACACAGCATGTGGTCATATTTTTTTTTTTCTCTTTTTTGCTTCAATATCCACTTTTCATACAGTTCGCTGCTATAAATCATCCAGTCATCACTCATTCCAGCACACATAAGCCAACAAATCTTTTTCTCAATCTCACGTACACACATGCAAACACAAACACATGCACAGTCTTTATTTGAGCTGCAGGCTGCAGTGAGATGTGCATAATCACCCATCTGGGCTTTATAACCCTCCTATATGCAGTTTTGTCTTTGCATCAAGACAGAAAATTGTTTATGCGTCCGTCACAGGCTGAGCTTAGCTCATTCCAACTCGCCAAGGGATCGTATGACACACTAAACAGACACACCACACACAATAGCAAGGCAGGCCCTGCAGCCAGCAATGGCTTTATGAGTCCTTCATGTGAGTCTGACTCTCTGCCTTTCTTTTTCCACTCTGGCAGCGTCTCCTAAAGGTCTCTGGCGCAGCCCTCACAGGTTAAACAGAGTGGTCTGCAGGTTGGCCCCTCATCATACAGTCACTGCAGGGAATTTCTGGTCACTGGTGACACTGGACCCAGCTGTGGGAGGAGGGCAGGGAGACTGGATGGGTCTGTATCCCCCCTGAGGGTCCAGGAAGGCTGGGGCTGTGGATACAGGGTGGGCGTAGCCGATGTACTGAGGGTGAAGAAACTGTCCCTGGTGAGGCATGATCTGTGTGGCCTGCTGGCAGTTGAGTACGGAGAAGTTAGTGGGCATGTTGACAAAGACGCTGGCATCAGGGGGCAGGCAGCAGGAGGCCTGAGCCCGCATCAGAGGAGGGGGAGCGGGGCGGGGGGCAGCCGGCGGCGCAGAGGAGCTGGACGAAGTGGCAGTACTGGACTGGCGGGACGATGAGCCCCTGGAGGTTCCCGCACTGGCCATCATAGGGATAGTTTCCAGGAGGCGACCACTGCCAGACCCCCCTCCTCCAGAAGCACCGCCCGATGAGGGTTCCTGTTTGGGTCGGAGACAGCGGCAGCAGCACACAGCGATGACGGAGCCCACCAGGATGAAAGCTACAAACACTGAGCCCACAATCAGGAACGGCACATAGATGGGCACTGGAGAGAGAGAAGACACATTCACATTTAAATTCAGATTTTGTGGCACACTAATCTCTTAAAAATGAAGGAAATGTCACCATAATTTTTGTTTAAAACTAAAAGTTGAAGTTACATTACCAACAGAGCGTGAATAAGTAACAGCTATCAGCCGACAAGCTAGCCAGTGTTTGTGACAAGCTAATGAAACTGCAGTCTAATAAATTGTTCATTAACAAAATCTGCAATTTACATGAGTTGGCAAGAGTATAGACAAACACCACGAGGGGCTGTTAGGCGGACTTATGGAAGGGAGTTCCCATCTGTGTCTGGTGTGACGACGTTTAATGTCCCTGACAACCTGTAATATAATTAAGCCACTTGCTGAAACATAAAAACATCAAAATTCAAAAGTGGGGGTATTTACTCAGGTATGTTAAGCTTGTGTTAACCACAGACCTTATTTCAGGAATCTACCTGCAAACCCATTAAAAATCCTCATTGAGTCTGAGAGGATAGACCCCAGGGTGCTAAAATGCTAACTTACTTCCTGGTTTAAGAACTCATTCCTGTGGTGCCCTATTGTGTTGCAGATTTACCTTCTGAAATTAGCATGGTAACCAGCTAGCTCCTGACCCTTCTTGTCATGAAATGCCACTTGAGAAGCAGTAGTGAGACACTACAGCGCCCAGTCTCAGAAGGAGAAGATGCAGTTACTGTCGTGTACTTGGCAGCTTTGCCGTTGATGTATAGTTTTACACTTCAAACTAAAAGAAAAGCCAACACCAGAACTGAAATTCTCCATTACAAGATTGTTGCAATGGACGGGTCCCCCAGGGAGTCTTAGCTCCATCCCCTTACAGATTATTAGCTCAGCAGAGGTAAAGTGAGAAGAAGCAGAACTGAGGAAGGCCAGGCAGGACCTATGGTCGAGATCCAAGCTAGACGGAGTGGAGCTGGGTTGCCTGTCTCTGCACACTTTTCTGACTAATCTTCACCAAGACGGAGCTAGGCTCTCCAGAGAACCGACAATTGCAACAGTCTGTTAAATGAATTATCTCACGTGCATGTCTAGATGTGTGCAGTCTTGAACAGTGTTGCTGCATTTAGTAAATATATATTATATTATTATTGCACAAGATGAAAGGCTGCCCCCTATATATGCGGATGGGAATGAAAGCACGTCCTGTTAAACTTAAAAACAGCACCACCTGAAACACTCGTAGGTCTTGCTTCTTTACACAGGCAAAGCTCCCACATGTGAGTGGAGATTGAGTCAGACAGTGAAACAAAAGCCTGAGCAGAGAGGAGTGTTTGGACTTGGGTAGAAGAATGAAAGGTACACTGGGACTGAGTCCCCAGGGAGCCCCGGGCTCTCATTAGCAGTTATTAACTTTGTTTTGATCTGTTTTAATCCTCAGCACCCTGCTGTGTCCCCAGCCTCATCGACCCTGCAGACCTGTGTGTGTGTTTGCATGGGTGACATTCTTAAGCCCGGCTGCCAGCAGATATTTGCGACCCTGCTTTTTCTTCGGCTATTTATGACCAACCATTTGAAAAAAGTTACTCAAGTTGAACTACAGTACTTGGCTTCTGCTTAAAGAAGGGAATTAAAGTTGACTGATTTAATGTAGCTGAATAGAAGCTTATTCAGCCCTTTAAATCAAAGGAGTAAGCCAATTTCTTCTCACTGACCTTTTCTTTCTTTTTGTTTAAAACAGCGTATCAGACTCCTCAGAAAGTACTTTGTACCTCTCACATTTGCTGGGTCAAATAGCAGAGGCATTATTAAACAGGTAGAAATCTTGACATTTTTATACGTGACGATCTCAGTTCCAGTTGGATATCTGTAAATTTGCTAAGTGAGCAGGAGAAGCTCCAATAAAAACTCTGAAACACGATCAACAATAACTTTCCTCCAGAAGAAATAACAGTTTTTGTTCTAATTTCACCTTTTGGCAGACAAAGCGATTGCAGAGTGAACGTTTTTGGCGTGGCAAGGGTGACAGGCAAGATGAGGTCACCTCTTAGGTGTTTTCCTCACTCGTTCATTCCCATGCTCACTCACACAAACACCTTACAAACACAATAACGACCATGTTACATTATAAGTGATTAGTTGTGTTTTATTGTTCCCACAGGGTGTAGTTATTTTCCGCTCTGAATGTGCCCATGTGTTATGAGGTGTAACTGTATGCCAAAGAGAGAGAGGTGGCAACTGGCTCCAGTTTCCTTTTGTCTCTTTGAAATACATCCATACGGCCTTGAGAAAACTTTTTCAAAATGCTCATCAAAAGTAGCAGGGTATTAAAAGGATTACCGCGTGAAACCTGTTAAGAGCCGGGGCACATTCATTGGCTGAGGCGTTAAGTCCAGGTGACAAAAGACACAGGCCAGCGGCAGAAGAGGCCGAGACACGGTGACATGAAACAAACCAGGACCTTGACCCATTTCCCTTTGACCAGAGGCGGTGTGGACTTCAGAGTGTAACGCACCGCGCAGCCACACACCTTCCAGTAAACAGGTTTTAACAGGAGATCTATTTTAGCAGCACGTATATAAGTTACAAGTGCAAAAATGTCCCTGGACTGCCCTCTTTTCCTGCACTTATATGGCCCCTGTTTCGATATCTCTGCTTACACTCCCTTCTTCTGCTGATGAGGATTAGTAATTGCAGAAACTTTCATCTTGTTTTACTTCGTCCCTGCTTTTAACTGCGGCAATTCTTTCCAAAACACTGTACTGTAAATCAGTGAAGAGGGGGAACAAAAACACCACTTAAAGTTCAGCTAATACAGTGGGGGAATCAGCAATGCAACAATACTTCTTGACAAATAAAAGTACAGAAACTAAAGATTCCTAAAGGTCACAAGATGAATCTGGGATGTGGTGAACTAAAGTTGTCAGAAGTAACAATATTCTTTATATAGTGTGTTGATGACAGTATATACACAACCACTAACATTGCTTTCGGAGTTAACTTGCCTCATATGTGACAAACTTGACTTACATAAGCCTACTTAAATTACTTAAAAAATCTACTTAAACATGGTCTCTTCCTGTACATTAGTTTAGTTTAGTTATACTTGTATGTCATATTTAGAAGTCAGAGTTTCAACCAGTATTGCTATGAATATAACCATTACACATAGATACTTTTGTATTCGTTTTTTAATTTTAGTTTTTTTTTTAATGAAATGTAGGATAATTTGACACTTTGGGCTTTGATACACAACCTGAAACCTGGCAAATAATACAAAGCAGACATGAAAAGCACCGACTTAACATAAACAAAGCAAGATAAGATAGGAAATTCCTTTATTAGTCCCTCAACAGGGGAAAAAAAAAGTATTGCACTTTATAAGCTAATAATATGTTGTTATGTGATATCCTAATGTATGACCAGTAACTCCAGCTTCCAAATAATTATACTGGAGTGAAAAGTACAGTATTTCATGAATGAGGATATATAAAGTAACATAAATGGAAAGCATTGTACAAGTACCTTGTGCACTTCAGTAAATGTGGCTTTCCACTGCCGAGCTTGCATATAATAAATCAGTATAACTGTTCTCATTTTGTCATATTCAGGACTAAACTTCTTCCTATAGCTTCTTTCCTTGCCTCTTGCTCATGTGTGGTGCACATGGTGGCTGAAACCCTCCTATTGTTCCCTGTCACTCCTCCACACCTGTTGCTGCAGTTGAGCTGTGGCAGCCATGCCGCGGTCTCTTAAGCTCTTGTTTTGGGCACAGTCTTTGTTGCCGTTGCTGGCTGGACTCCCCCTCGGCTATCCCACGGGCATTCTCCTGTTCCTAAATACCATATGTTCCTTCATGTTGAGCACATTAATAATTTCCTGCCTGTTATCCATTGACAATACAGTGTGTATCTTTCCTGGATGATTAATAGGCTGCAAGCATATGAAAAATGAATGAAATGCACCAACACAACTTCAGCCTTCCTCCTTTTCTTAGCGAGGAAACAAGCTGCGTTTCTTTAAGTTATTTTGGCTGGAGGCCACTGGATGAAATGTATATACCTCTCTTCCTGCAGTGATAAGGCATGATTTTCTTAGCAAATGACAGATTATAGCTAGAGGTCCAAAAGAGGGCATAATATCCTCCGGGGAAACATGAAAAAGGCCAGTGTTGCCTTTCCCTCTGATGTCCAATATTTGCTCGACTTTTCTGGAGTGCTGTTATCTACTTGTTGATCTTTAATTCGAGATATGAAGCAGCTTCAAGAGGCTTTATGGTAGATTAATTTATGGGAATGTAAGCAATGATGAATGGAGAGCCAGGGCAGGGAAATAACTTTGTATTGTTGCTTTATCCACTATTTAAGTTGGAGATTATGGGTTTTATTTTGCCATTAGTTAAACTAATGATGCCTCTCTAAAATGCAGTGTCTTTGTCTCTGTATGAGTCTGGTGAAGCAAGTCTGAGTTCCTTGAAAGCTCAGACTGTAGAGAGACAGCAGCAGGGGATTACCTGAGCAGAGGGACTGCATTAGCCCACTAGGAAATGACACATAACGCGATTTGTGTTTTTTTTTTATGAGCAGAGCTGTCAGCGCCTTTAGTGAGCCACTGTCCAAGATCCGGTCAAGTCCAAACTTGATCCCCGTGGGGACAACGTGATCCGAGCCCGGCCCCTCTTGCACTGTTACAGGCCAGAACAAACACAGCTATTTATAAGTGCAGCACAGCGAAGTTTGCCATTTGTGAGTGCAGTTAACTGGTTTTTTGGAGGAGTCTGCTGCTGTCTCCTGTGCAGCTGTCGTTGCCAAGATGGGACAGACAGCAGATGAGCCTTTGAACAGGGAGATACTGTCGGGTTTATGAGGGGAAACCAAACCTTGTGATAGGTCTGCAATTCACAATATCAAATTTAAGACATGCAGTGAAAGCTCTTTGCACATGGTGTTAACACATTATATCAATATATGATACGGTTTCAGCAACATCCAGTTGGATTAAACCTTAAAATAAACACTGACAACTGAGCTGAAGCAACAGGTCAATTAGTTTTAGCACCAGTCCCACATAAATCACAGTGTACAGTGGTGGAATATGTACTCACATATTCTACTTGTGGAAAAGTATCAGCACCACATTGTAAAAGCACAGTGCTGCAAGTTACATGTCATTACATGCTTAATATACTAAAATACATTCATGTGTTCATTGCTGTGGAACACAGATTTATTTCTAATCACTTTATAAACTGCAAGGTTTTCTTAACCAATACAATGTATTATATTTTACAGGTTTTGTAATAGTAATCTGGTTACTAAAGCTGACAGACAAAAGTAATGGATTAA
>JAOWBC010000812.1:8517735-8532780 GCA_028566105.1 Hypoplectrus providencianus | reverse complement strand
ATACAATGTATTATATTTTACAGGTTTTGTAATAGTAATCTGGTTACTAAAGCTGACAGACAAAAGTAATGGATTAAAAAGTGGGCAGGATTGCCCTCTGAAATGAAGTGGAGCTGAGTATAGAGTGGCAAAAATGGAATTACTGGAAAAGTACAACTTAAAAACTGTATTTTTTATAGGCTACAGGTCTTGCGTAAATGCACTCTGTTAGATTCCACCTCTGGAGGTCTATAAGGATTATTTCGTGGTTACAGTCCCCACACTCCATAACGATTTTCAACAATATTACAACATACATGTTTCCATGCATTTTCTATGATAAACACACTTCTCATTGCCCTCAGTTTCTTTCGATGTTTAATTGTTTTAACACTAAAATGCTGGCTCATGATGAGCAGACATCATACTTATGTTAGAAGTCTCAGGAACAGTAGGAGTTTAGGGTTACCTGCACCGGAGTCCTTGTTCTCCTTGCTCTCTGCCCCGGGCTCCTGAGCTTTCTGGTCATTGTCGCAGCTCCCCTGATCCAGCCGAGCCTCGGTGCTGGAGCAGCAGTAGCGCAGCTCGCATTTTCCGCAGCAGATGATCGCGTCCTCCCCGTCAATCTTCTCTGGGCACTGGAAGCCTTCCTTCCAGGCGCCCTGGGAGTCGTGCCATCCGTGGCAGTACTCCCCGCTGGCCTTCACGTCGATAATAACCAGAAGGAGAGTCACAATCGCGGTGACAGACATCGGGAAACCTCCTCCCCACATCCTCGGCCAGGTGGCCCGCGGCCGCACGCAGGAAAGAGATAAAGGGGCTTTCACTCCCGGTGACCGGAGTGATCGGTGCGCTGCAGGGAGCTGAGGGGATAAAGTGTGGGCGCAGTAAACCACTTAGAAGCTGTCATTTGTTTCAGGAATCCCGTGCGTAATTCAGATCCCCAAAAGTGACTCCGCAGTGTGGGTGATTATCCAACAGATCGATCTAAGCTTAATTAATACTCCAGTTGTGAACCTTTAGAGCTCCAGCTTGGAAAGACTAAGTGATCTCCTGTGGCACCGGTCTCCTGACTCTTCAAATAACTTTCCACAGGGATGTAGGGAAACCAACACTTGTAGGCTGATCCATACCGCTGTCACTCCTGAGACCCCTCGCCGCAAGCCCCGTGCGCAAAGATAAGATTTCAAACTTTTGTGGCCCGCTCTGCATTGTTGGCCGTCACAAGTCAGTCAACTGTGTGTCAGAGCAGCCTGATTGAACTGCAGCGCGCAGTCCACCCTGCTCTGCGTCAGAGCGAAAAGGGCGTGTAAAAAAAGAGGAAAAAAGTCAGATGCAAATACACATCCCTCTTAATAGAGTAGTAAACCGTCTGGACTACCAGCGTCATGATAAAACAGGTTAAATGCAACTTCCGGTCGAGACCATTGAAATAAAATCCAAACACAGAATGAATTTTGCAACAATAAAGTTGTTTCTTTTTAATGATAAAACAAACAAACAAATGCTTTATGATATAAACTACCATCTTTTCCAATATCTCCCATACCTCCCAGATCTAAAACCTTTGAATAAATGGAGCATATTCTTTATCTTGTCCTTTTAGATCTCATTCTGAAACATTTGGAAGTAGCACGACTTATCAATTATTAATGGTTTTAGTTTTCAACCACTTTCATGTCTTATTATGTATTAATGCAGGTTATCTTGATCCCCATTAAAGATAGTTTACAGTTAATTTAAGTTAAGTTTAATTAAATTACTTCTCCAGTCTGAGTGTTTTGTAGTTATGTCCTGGTGAAAAGCAGCCAGTAGTTTGACTTTGCAGGCATCCCTCGTTTTCTAACACCAACAGGGATATTCATTTGGTGACAATGCCATCTAGTGGAGATTCCAGATGCTTGCTTCTTTTGAAACATCTGGCAGATCAGCCCTACATGTACTACTGTAAAATGCTGCTTACATAAATGCATTTACAATAATGATACTACTAATAATAATAGATTCACCAATCGGAATGGGGCCATGCTGAATGAAAAAGTACATTTACTTTTGACATTGTAAGCACATTTTGATGCTGATACTTTTTAAAATTTGAACGCAGGACTTTTACATGTAGTTGGGTAATTTTACATTGTGGTATTTCTATATTTATTTTACTTAAGAAAAGGATCTGAATAATTATTCCACTTTATTATTGATTTTACCTTGAAATTATTCCTCTTCCGGTACTTCATTTCCCATCATGCTCCACCGTGATGCGGTGTCCGTGGCAACAGCACAGGAAGTGGCGCGCAACTGTTGAAAACTGTCACACAACAAACAGAAGAGAAGATTTTGTAGCTGGCCAACTTCATCAACCCCGAAGCTGCGTGGGCAGAAATTCACCCAGCCTGAAGCCCTTTTCTTATTAAACTATCCTTGTTTTTATATCGTTAAACGTAAGTGTTGTTTCAATGTTTGCTAACGTTTAGCAAAACTCCGCTAGTGAAGCCCAGTGAAACATGCTAATTGTTACAGCTGCACTAAGACTTTTAACTGTCGTGTGGACATGTTACTAAACAACCATGTCTCTGCTGTGAAAAAACGATCTTAATGTCTTTGAACAGATGTCATTTGTGAGAGTTGGGCGTCCACAACAACAACACACTAAAAGTAAAAGGCCTGTTCGCCCCAAGAAAGCAGCAGCTCCCAAAAAAGACTGGGTGGTGAGTACTGACGTCTGCTCCACTAGCTCACTAAAAAACATGTACTTGTACGTTTTGGGTATACTTAAGTCCATAACACTGTATTTGTCAGGTACGTTTTTGATAAAGTAGCCTTCAGTTATGCTGCATAGAGGGAAAGCTGTAAATATCTTTGCCACCTCCTGTTGTTTTCAGAGCACTGTCAATGACCTGTCTGTACACAAGCCGACACCTGCAGAGCTGGTAAGGTCATTCACTGATGCTTTGTTAGTGAGACATGTATAACAGAAGCAATTCATACTGTTTAGTCTCATACTTTACACAAAAATAGCACTTGGACATAAAACATCAAGAGAACATTGTTTTTTTTATGCCCTGATGAGTGGTATTCAGGTTTTAAAATTACTCAAAAAGATAGGCTGCATATGACCTTAGTGCCACATTGCTGTTTCTGTTCTTTGATTTCAAAATTGAAATCTAATTTGGATCCATTTTGTAGTGCTTAAACAGTTAAAGCAGTTATTTCTTGTCTATATATTATTTCACTTCTGCTACAGAACCATCGGCATGAGATTCACAAGTCACACAACAAGGCAGCGGCTCAGTGGGAGCTGAGAGAAAAAGCCCTGCAACGGCGTTTCAGACACGCTGGGAGCCCTGCTCGCTTAGACCACGCCAGCCTCAGCATCATCCGTGAGGTTTGTGTGTGTTTCTTCCTGCTTACTTAATAATTCTGTGTTAAAATGAATATAACTTTGTTTGTTATACAGAAACAAAGTATTTCAAATGTAAACGTCACAGGGGTTTTGCTGCCGATGATGGTGGTTGTGTGTTTTGCTGCCACAGGTTTTCTCTGACCAGTTGCTGCTGCAGGATGTGCTGGCTCGCTCTGACAGAGCCATGGCTGTGGTCAAAGATTTGTTTGGAGATGCTCCACGCAGGCAGACTGGTACTCAGCTTTTCACTCACTCTATTGTAGTTAAAGATGCATAAATACAATGCTAACACTACATTAGACATAGGTTAACATGAGACATTTAAGATTTTTTGGCTTTATGAGAACATTACATGTTAATTTACAAACTTGTACTTCCTCTTGAGATTTTTAAGGCTTTTGTTTATTTCTGCAGGGCACCCCAGTGTGACAATGGCACCAAACTGTGACTCTGACTCAGCGCTGCCTGTCCTCCAAAAACCAGATCCTCCCACTCAGCTGTCACTGCTCAGCCAGTCTATGATGGACCAACAGGTGTGTACTTGAATAATGTCACACTTTAGTAGTTTGTTACTTAATGTCTCTTCAGTTTTCATTCACTCATGTCTCATTTTCTTCAAAAAAATAATAATGTATGCCTGCATGTTATTTCATCCTAGTTTTAGTGTAATGCATAAAGATTTTGATCTCTATTAACATGTTTGCCTGTGTAAAATGATTCATACAGGCTCTTAATGAGCTAGAAGCTTCAGAGGAAGACTGTAGTGATGAAGATACCTGTCCTGCTGGCAGTTCCGCTCATGTCATTAAAAGGTAATAATACGTAGAAAGAGAGAACCTCCAACGCATTATGCAATCTGAAAAACAAAATTGTTTTCCTTGTTTTTAATATTAAATGAAGTTTCAGAACCAGCTGAAACCAGGTAAAAAACATGCAAAGTTGTTAGAAAAGTTAAAAAGTTTAAGATATAAAATAATAAAATATTTTATTCTTTTTTTATCATTATTATTAGTAGTATTTTTTTATTTTTTTATTTTTTTACAGGGCCAATGTACGAAATATGAAGGCACAGTCTCGGGTTAGAGGGCAGCGTCAGAAATTCCGTCATCCAGACTCTGAGGGGGCAGACAGAGAAAATGTTCCTGTAACCCCCTGCACATCAGACAGAGCACCAGGTCAGACAGGTAGGATGAACAGATGATGACAACAGGTAAAAGATTTTTATTTGATGCAGTGAAATCCTTTTCTGCAACCAACTCATCCAATCTTGTTTTAGCTCTTAATGCCACAGTGGCTGTTCGACGTGTTCGATCCAGACAAAGCCAGTCAGAGGAAGACAAGGAGGAACCATCGGCCATGGTTTCTCATGTCCTGAACCCTGAGCTTCCTCTCAGTCAGTCAGGTAATATCCAGAATGTAGCTATTTCTTCACAGTGTGCCAGTCTGTGAGAAAATTTCAATATCTGAGCAGCTACAGATGACATTAATATAGTCTCTGTATGTGTTTTACAGGCAGGCTCAGTAGTCGTAGCAGCAGGAACAAGAAGTGTGTTTCTCAGAGTTCAGAGCTGGATGGCTCCTCTGTTGCCTCTCTCAACGCAGACCAGTCCAGTCTGGGACTGCTGCAGGCCATGCTGGGTCAGGTAGAGGCTGACTTGGATACTCTGAGTCCTGACACTGAACCAGCATTAGCACAGAGTCAGAAAAAGCACAGAACACAAGGCCTCACTGGATTCTCTGTCGCCTTGGTCTCCACTTTAGGACGTTTTGTGCACCTCCTCAAACAGGTAATGAAAGAGTTCCAAAAAAGTCTGTTTTATGGGTTGAAACCTGCAAAAGCACGGATTTAGAAACCCGAAAAATATATCAGTCTAATCACACTTTTAGCTGAAATTGACCTATCAAAGGCCTGCTAATATTGGTGTAATTGTTGTTTGATATGGAGCATTATGAAACTTTTATTAGTTTTACAGAACCCATATTGCAGAAATTGTTTGGTGTGTAATTTAGAAATGGTTTTTGTTAGTAATTGTTTTTTTTTTTGTTTTTTTTATTCATTATTTTTTCTGTTATCATTTAAGGAATTTGCTGACTATGTCATGCAATCTTTGTATAATGTATAACAGTGTTAAATATTATTTCGTAAAGTTTCATGATTGAGAAAGATGCTCTCAGGCTAAATTTGCAGAATGGTGAAAAAATAATGCACAATCCTTGTAAACAAAAGGTCTATTTTTTCTCAAAGCCCATTGTGTTTGGGCTCTAGTATTTATTAGCTCAGTATTGCCTTTCTGTTTGATACTGTCCTGTAGTATCGCTATTTTGACAACATAAATTTCCCTTTGCCGTCCTAAGAGGGAAGAAGAAGCTGAGAAGGAGGCTCAGGAGAGGAGAAGACTGGAGGAGGAGTTGAGAGAGCAGCGTGGGCTGATTGATGCTCTCACTGCTGAGACCATGACGCTCAGAGAAGAGGCTGCCGTCCAGCAGGTGAGACAGAGCTCACCACATTATCTGATTCTACTTTATTGTCCAGATTCCAGCTGTGTCTGCTCATACATGCTGGTTCTCTCTCTTTGGTTCCTCTCAGGCTGAGCTGCTGCAGCGGACAGTCGAGCTGGAGCAGAAACTTGACACAGTGGTGTTAGTGATGGGGGGACTCGGACTACTGGAGGCACACACTGAACTACATCCAGACTCCGATGTGAAAGCCGAAGGTGCATACAATGTGTGTCTGTCTTTGCAGGGATACTTGTTTTGTAGTTATTGAGGCATAATAGTTTTTTACATGTCGCAAACAGTTTGTCAGTCTGCACCAGTTGCTGAGCGAGATCCTGAACAGTTACAACCTTCTGTGTCTCCTGCTGTCCTGCTCTCCCCGCCTCGACAGAGAGACAACTGGCAGCACAGTCCTGGTAACAGCCTGGTTCTCTGATTTCAGATGTCTGCTCTTAAGCCATCATGTTCAGTCTGCTGTAAGAAGCCTAATTCTGCTTCCCTCCTCTTCTTCAGTGACATATCCTGTACCGCTACACCTGAAGCGTCCTCCTGTAGATGTCCTGCGTCCCTTTGACGAAGTCAACTCCCACAGCTCGACCTCTAGCCTCACCAGCCTCCCTCTCACGAGCCTTCCCTCCTCATCCTCATTGTCACTGGTCTCAGACCCTCTCAGCTCACGGCTCTCTCCAGAGGCTGTTCTGGCTGAGATCGCTCAGTTGAGCAGACAGAACGACCTGATCAGGGCCCAGCTTAGCCAGGCTAAAGGCTTTGAGTCAGGGGTTAGAGACTCTCCGAACAGTGGGAACGAGCAGAGAAGGTCAAGCTCCAGCAGCACGGGAAGAGCCACACCCCAAAGTGTCGTAGAGAGGAGGACACCAGCCTCAAGCAGCACAGGGAGAAGGAGTAATCATGTTCAGGCTGCTGCAGGAGAACAACTGCCTCACCAGGTGAGATTAACTTTCCTTTCTTCCTTTTCTTTTCTATCCCCATCTCCTTGTGGAGGCGACAAGGCAATGAGAAGAGAGGAGTCAAGTAGGTGTCATTTTGAGTGACACCAATGAAATATCATGATATTGGGCACTGCAGTGTCATCTCTCCATTACCATGCCTTTTTAATAGGTCAAAGATGCCAGACAGCCTTCCATAAAAACAATCACCTGTGCATTTTCACTCATAGCTCCTCCAACAAGCCTCCTCTCTCCTCAAGAGGCATTAAAAGAGTTGGAACATCCTTCAAAATTTGCGCACTGAGATTGATTTCCGGTTCACAGGCCGGAGGAGAGAGGGGAAAAGTCTCTCCATCTGCCATTGGTAGACACATTTCCTTTAACACTTTGTTTTTGTTTTCTGTATTTAATTAAGATCCTATTCAAAACAGACAAAAACAGACAAACAATATTAAACAAAAGAGTGTGCCTTGAAGAGACATGTAGTTGTTTAAAAAGAAGAAGAAGAAGAAGAATTAACTTCCTCTCCACTAAATGTTTCCTTAGAGTAACTGAGTCCAACTTAAGCCATTATTAGAAAATATTATTTTGGCTATAAGGCAACTCTCTGTATGTATTGTCTTCAGGGAGAGAGAGTTGTATAATATGCAGAATTCTTCCTGTCATCTGCAGGGATATTAATTTGTTTCTCTCCGTCTTCCTGCCCAGGCAACTTCACCTAACACTCTCCACGTTGGACGAGTGGAGGAGCGCCTCCTGGAGCTGAACAGACAAAGTGCAGCTGCGAGGGGTCGACTGCTGGAGCTCATTGAGCAGCAGAAGCAAAGTGTTTCATCCAAAGTCTCTCCCTCTGGATCCCCCATCCCTCCTTCTGCCTTCAGCCCACATTCAGCCAGTACGGTGGCTCTAACTGACATGTCTCATCCTGTCATGTAATGTTCTGACATGTTCTGGCCAAAATTAATAGTCATGTCATTCTCAGGTGGAGGAGGCAGTCCAGAGGTGCTGCATTTACATGAGATGGGGGACGGTGGTGAGAGACGGTGAGTCACTCTTTTAGTAGAGAGGCATAGGCAGGCAAGGTCTTTCTCTCTTAATATGTATTTGTAAATATGTTATACATTATGCATTATTATATTTCTGTGCTGCAGATGTGCTGGTTCTGAAGTTTCTTCTCACAGCCTTAGAGGAGAAACAAAAGATGGCAAAACACAGGTACACACACACACACACACACACACACACATAAAGTAAAGGTTACATGGAAGTGCTGAGGTTTTTCTCCAAACTGTTAGCACTTTGAATGTGGAGCATCTTTTCTTTTCCCACCACAGATGGAGAAACGGAGAGAGAAAGAGGGCTGGTTTGCCTTATCCGCTCATGTGAGATGACAAGAAGAGGAGTGATTATTTTTAGTCTTTTGTTTTTAGTATTTTATCTATGCAATTTTAAACAGCTTAATAAATGTTTTTAAATGATTTGGCGATCCTTACTGTTTTATATAACATAATGTTCGTGTATAAATTAATCTTTGACACTGAGTATTTATAGATGCCTTCTTTATTCCCAAGAATAAAGGATTACAATCCTTTTTTGTCTTCTCTCACCAATGTGTATGATTCAATAATTTTTGCCCTAATCCTCTCAGATTTGGACTGTTTCTATAAACTGTTTCTTGTCTTTGAGCAGATCCAACAACATGCAAACATATTGTGCTTTTATGTTAAAAGTGCAGTGGGAAAGGCTGCCTGTTTTCAATCAACATGATTGAGATTTCATAATCCTCCTTGCAGAGCAATCTGATTGTGTAATGTGCACCTGTGTCGTCTCCTCTCACAGAAACACAACGCTCATGCAAGTGTGTCTGAGTGACCATATGGTGTACTGGACTGCCCCTGAACATTTTGAACGACAAATCCTGCATAAAAATCCACAAGTGTAATGCCTTTTTCTATGCCTGTCAACTGGTTGAGATTAGGTCCATCGCAAATGTGTTGCATGCTCTTCTTTCACTTTTCTCTCCAGTTCATCATAAACTAGATGGATTGGATATAAGTGTGGAAACTGTTCCTGAAATTCAATGATATGAAGCCTTCTGTCTTTCTCTTCACCTTTAGATACTTCTGACATAACCAAGGTGTGAGTAAGGGTCATTGTCATGCTGTAGGATCACATTGGCTGCTGCTCTTCTGTGCGGGTCCTTGTGGCCAATAAGTGGTTGCAAGCATGCTCATTTCCACTTCATGTAGTGTTTTCTGAGGGTTTTAAGGTTTCGTGGGTGATGCTTGAGTCGGAAGGAGAGCACTTGAATTTTCCAGTCAGTCGGGGAAGTAGTGTTGGTGACGACAATGGCCAGCAGGGAAATCAAAAGGAGTAAATATTGCAGATAATAACAGGATGGAGGCATAAAGGGGCCAGGGACAGCAGCCATAAACGTGGGGTCAGAGGTCACTGTGGAGACTCAGGGGGAGGCGGGTGGGGCTTATTGTGCCCGGCCTGGGTGAGTGAAGGACGGGGTGAATGGGGATTAACCCCACCCCAGTGCCTCTCAATGCCCCCCCCACTCCACCGCAGGGCCCAGGGAAGGTTCCCATGTGACCCCCACCACCCTCCCACCCATCCAACACCACCAGCTTTATCTGGGCCTCTCTGCAGCCTTATATGCACATATTCACACGAGCATCATGCAACTAACTCAACAAATTAATCAGGAGATTTCACATTTTAGAAATGTGCATCTAATGAGCCTGGAATAAACTCGCACACATAAACAATGAGGTGGGGGGTGTAGCGGAGGCGTGCAGGGGGGTAGTTTTCTTTACTCATTTAAATCTGCCCCCACTTCACCTCAGTGAAGGAGGCTGAAGTCACTCAGAAAAACACACACACTAAAGCTTGTGCACACACTCACACACCATCGCCTTTGATAGTGTCCAAAGTGACGCTGTCAGATAGTCTCGACTCCAGAGCGACCTGAGCAGGAACTACAAGAAAATGTATTTATGAATTCTTACCTACCTTTTCTTTTTTATTATTCTAATTTTTTTTTTTTAAACATTTAACCATAATGTCCCCTGGGCTAGGCACATTTATTACTTAAATGAAAAATGATATGATATATAAATAATATGAATAATAATAAAAAAGTATAATAATTTTGCCCAACTTCAATTACCCAAATAACCTAGCTTAATTGTACTACCTCTGTTGCCGAAAAATATAAAAACATTTATGGAAGGACAGCCACGTTATCTTTTTTATTTAACGTTACATTTCCTTAAATGTTGCAGTGTAGCCCTCACGCCACTAGAGGGCAATGTTAATGTACTGCAATCGCTCCGTTTTGGGGATTTAATGTGGAACTATTTTACCCCAGAATAGTATATTATAATAATGATACGGTGCTTGTAACACAGACAACAAAATAAAAAAACAACAACAACATGTTTTTATTCTTAAGTATAAAAGGAATGTATTGTAGCATCACCACACCACTTATATACATATTGGTTATACCTTTAAAATTGAAGTGGAATTAAAATAAACAGGATTATATTGAACGTGGACAGCTATTATTATATGTGTAATGGGTTAAATGCTTGGGCATTTTACTATTACTAGTTTCATAGTGTGTTTTGATGAAGCTCAAATTTATACTGCTGCCTTCTCTGCGAAAGTGCCTTTAAAATGTCTCAAATTTTGGACTCAGCGTGATGTGACATGTGCGTGACGAGGAAACCGTGTGTTGTGTTGTGTGTGTGTACATGTGAGTGAGTGCCCATGTGTGCAGGAGTGTACTCCGCAGCTGTGCGAGGTTCTGATCTGAAGCAGGCTATTGCTTGCTGTGAAAATATTATTGCAAGTGTTTATTATTGCTTCAGTGTGAAACAGTGGGAGTGTTGTGTGTGCTGCACGGGCTGGTGGAGTACGGAGTGTTTGTGGAGGGATAGTGGTGGTGGTACCGGTGGTGTGAGGATGGGGGAGTGAGGGGGGGGGTCTCACCCTTCTCCTCCTCTGTGTTTCCCACCGGCCAGCCCCCGGCCCGTGGCCCATTGCACCCTGGGTAATGGGGAGGCCTATTGGAGTTGATTAGTTCCGGCTGGATCCCAGATAGAGTTCTGACAGGCAGGAGAAACGAGCTCTCAGCGTGACCCCCCGCTTCCCCCCTACACACCCCTGTCTCAGGCACAATGGGCAAGGCAGGGGAAGGGCTTTTTAAACAACTGCAGCTCCACACTACTCCGCTGCACCCCCCCTGAAAACTGCGCCATTATTACTACAAAAACCACATTGCACTGCTGCACAAACTTCACTGCTTCTACTTGCATATTCCCTAACTTTTTCCCCCTTTCTCTGCCCGGAAAAATAATCGATCTAGCAGCAACACGATTTGATGAATGTTATGGATGCAGCGTTCTCAGTGTGTTGCCCACAGAATGGGCTGCATACATCAGGATCAGCCACAGTGCATTGTATTTCCCTGACAAACCATCACATCCAACATGTTGGACACCTGTGGCATAAACTGACATCCATTTGACACATTCCTCTGCAGAGCAGCATCATTCACACACTCTCCCTCTGCTGCTTCATCCTCTCTATCCTCTTTATTTCCCACTCCACCCCCCTCAGGTCCTCTCTTTCTTCTTCCCTCCTTCTCCCTCTCCCCCTCTTTCTCCACACATAATTGATTAAGGGCCGTTTTCATAAATCAATTTGGGACGCACATCAGTCAGAGCTGAATGGGGGAACCCCCCTCTGAGCAGCGGTATTAATCTACCTCAGCATGCCCTGCCACTCTCACTTACACATGCACACACACACACACACACATGCACACACACACATGGATCGGTATAGTTTGTTTTCTTTACTTTAGGTTTTTGGCCGTTGCAGGTTGCCAAACATGAAATATGCAAATGTTTTCATCAGTTTTGCAGACAGTACGACCTGGAACAGGCGACCTGACAGACGCACAGTTTCCACTGAGTCTGAACAATGTTGCTGTTATGAAGAAATTGGAAGAGAAATATGGGTGTTTTTAGGGGGATAGAGGGGCTGATGGATTAGAGGGGATGACAAAAGCAGAGGCAAGCAAAAAGTCTTTTTTTTTTCTTTTTTAAAGAAGTCCAATTCTTTCCACATGTCTTCTCTGTACATCACTAAACAAACAAATATGTTGTTCGTAAACACAGCAGTCTGTCTCCAAGACAAACGTGTCTCACTGCTGTTTATAATTACACCATTTTAATCGCCATTACTATTAAGTGACTTCATCTTTTCTTTCCCTCTCTGTCTCTGCGCGTCCTTCTCTGAATCAAAGCTGTTGTTTTGGATGTTTTGATATTAATGTTACCATGACACCGCCCTTTCTCATTAGAAAAACTCTGCCAAGTTGCAATGGATTCTGGGAACATGATCTTGCAACAGCTGCAAGTGATATGCGCGACTTTCCCCCTCAGTCTAGATTTTCTTACACTCTGCCCCCTTTTTCTTTCTAACTTCTTCCTTCACCTTGATCTTTTGTTCTTTTTTTTATTGCCTCCTTCGTACCCCCGTTGCTCCAGCTCTATTTGTTTCTTGTTCTTTTACCTTCCCTCCATCTCCATCTTTCCCCCCTCACCCCACCACCGCCGCCTCTCTCCGTGCTCCAGGGTGTTGGCTTTAGTGGTAGTGAAAGCTGCTTTGCCTTAAAAAACAGTTTGTCTTAATGAGAGGGGGGGGCAGGCAGGAGAGAGGGGGTGGAGGGTCACAGCTGAAGCCAATTGCGTCCCTTTCCTGTCTGAGGTGCTGCTGGCCGAGGTCAAGCTCAGGGTCACGCTGCCTCGTCACTCCGGCTGGGTTCCTGGTGCCGGTTCTGAATTGCCGCCAGCGTGTGTGTATGTGTGTGTACAAGACAGCATGTGTGTTTTTGTACGAGTTAAGAGAAGAGGGGCAGGAGGCACATCTGTTTCTGATCCCCCAGAAAGCCTTGCTCTCCGGACCTGGAGGTGCTGGCGTGCCTGTGGAGGACCGTGGAGGAGAGGGAGGGGAGGAGAGGGCGAGTGAGCGGTCACACGCACACAGTATGCGTCGGGTACAATGTGGCCTGCTTTTACCGCCACCTCCTCCTCCACTTCCTTACTTAAATTTTCAGTCAAATATAGGACATAATGTATATCATAAAAGTCCTGAATAAGCCACGGCTAAAGGCCGGTTAGCTTAGCTTAGCACATACACTAGAAGCAGAAGGAAACAGCTAGCCTTGGTATGTCTAAAGCCACTTTCACACACACAAATACACACAGCCACACACAGTCTATCCCTAAAATGTGTGTGAATGAATATTCAGGGAAATCTGTAGCCCTTCCCTCCTCTAAACTGAAAACATTTCACAGAACATCCCAGTACGGCTGTTTCAACCGAAGGTTTTCACACAAACTTGTTGAATATTAAAAGCCTCCGTTCTTCTGCTGGATTTGACATTCATACTATTTCATTACCACTAACTGCTGGACAGTCCTTTGTCCCATCTATCAAACTGTTTTTTATGACTGCAGACATTTGCATCTTTTCACACACATTTTTTGCGATATTTAGTGTCTTGGCAAGAGAGAGATGGTTACTTGGTATGTTGGACAGGAGATCAGAAGAAAAGCAGGTGCTCTTATAAAACAACAGGAAAGCAAATCAGGTATTCCAGAGATAAAGAAAAGGTATAAACGTAGAATGAGATTCAAAAAAGCTGTTAGAAACATTTTAAAAAGTTTTGTGAAATTCCTATTTGTGCCCTTATCTGTTTTAAATTCAGAATTTAATTTAATTTTATATCCCTATGTGTATTAAAGGTTCCTCAAATTCTTTTAATTAATTTTGATGAAACTTGCAGGTGTATTTTCTTCCTCCTACTTTATTTTTTTGTGCTTTTTTATGTCTCGTCCCTTACAAGACTTTTTTCCAGACGACTATAAAGCACAGTTTGCTATAAAAAGTTTTCCTATAATAATATTGCCCCACATTAATATTGCCCCATGACCCCCACCCCCCTTCCTCCTCCTCTTCCTCTTCCTCCTCCTCTGAATGCTCAGAGAAGGTAAGCTTGAGATGAAACACCACATCAGTCTTTGAACCGAGATCGTAAAACAGGCGCATATTAACGAGCATGACTAACAAGCTGCAGGACCTGCAGAGCTGGATCACACTGTGCACAACACACACACACACACACGCTCCTCCATCATGTCTTCTGCATGATATAGTTTTCTTTCTCTCCTTCATGACGTTTTCTTTGGTCTCTCAGTTGCAGCTTTTATCCATTTTCCACACGTTTCATGCATGATCTACTCCAGAGCTGTTCCTAAATCTTTCTCTTTTTCTTTCTTTTTTTTTTTTTTTTTAAAGTTGTGTCCAAGTATAATTCCAGTTCACTTCACCGTGGGTCTTATTTTTAGTAGCGGAGATTTGGCCCCGGTTTCTATCGGTTGTGATAAGATTGTAGGCCACTCAGTAGAGTAATTGCTGAGAACACTGAGTCAACAACAGAGTCTGCAATAAAACGCGAGAGGTCAGATGATCAGACAGGCTGGAAGCTAATCAAACGTTTGGCTACTTACTCTGGAGGTAAAATGATAATCTGATAATCCTCATTCAAGTTTAAAACTACAGCAAATACAAAAGGTCAAACTTAAAGCAGGAAGTCTGTAAACTGGGAGGGATAATTACAAGCTTGCTGGATATTTTAGGTCATAATTTACTGCCTGCATTTGTTTTGTTGTCCTTATACGTTTGGCTAACTGAGCTGTGTTTGTTTCCCTGTCTGACTTCTGTTTGGTGACGACATTGTTTTCAGATCAGCGCTGAACTTGAGATGTGAAATTTTATGTCCAGTAATACAGATAGTCTAGTGTTGCATGAATCATCTTTAATTCTGTCCTCACACAGATGAGACTGGATCTTTTCAATGCAGGCAACTTTTTATTGTGAGCTACTGCCTCTAGTTTTACATTGAACAAACAGAAGCTCAATAAAAAGTGGATAAGTTTCTCAAAGATCTGAACTATTTCTTTTTAGCTGCCTCGAGGCTACAGAGCTTGTTTCTTCCTTCTGTCTGTTTCTCTCTTTCTCTTCGTCCTTTCCATTTTCTTTACTCATGTCCTCAAATATATGCACACACACACACACACACACACACACACACACACACACACACACACACACACACACACACACACAAACACACAC
>JAOWBC010000812.1:8454211-8465529 GCA_028566105.1 Hypoplectrus providencianus | reverse complement strand
CCAGTTTGACTGCCTCTGACAAGCCCCCGCTTCTTCTGCACATGCTGCTGTTCCTGCTGCTGCTGCTGCTGCTGCTGAAGCGCCCTCTGGTGTAGTGAGTGGCGCTGTGCGGGTTCAGGCTGTGTCAGGTGGTGTTGAAGATGATACAAATGGTGTCTCTGTGGCTCCTGCTGCTGCTGCTTCATGTAAAGATTTCCACTCAGGTGCTGGCCAGGCTGGGTCGCAGCATGCTGCGGGTGTCCTTGCGGCAAATGGAGCACACCTGGCTGGTTCTGCTCAGGGGGTCCTTGAGGAGGGCAGTGGGTGTCGGTTGGCCGGACTACCGGGCTCATGAAAGAGTTTGTGGAGAAGAGAGGGCCTCCACTGTCTGCATTTATCCTTGTCATGACAGATGAGGATGTGGGAGGAAGCTGCCCTACCATCATCTGGCTGTGGTCTGGTGCTTTCACATCCATATGGCTAACAGTAGTAGCGGATGGGGGACAAGGCTTTGGGCGCTTTCCAGTGTTTAGCATCACCTCCTCCTGGGCCTGTCGCTTGGAAATGATCTTCACCTGTCGCTCGCCTGCGCTGACTCCAGCCTGAGCCCTCAGTAATGCAGTCTTTAGGGGGGTGTACTCATTCAGTTGGGATGCACCAGAGCAGGGTGAAAGGGTGTTGTTTGGGGGCTGGGATATGTGGACTGCGGTCCCCACAGGTGATGGGACTGAGCCCTGTTGGCCGGCAAGACTGGGAGAGCCAGGGTAGGGTTGCTGACCTGAGCTGGGTCTTATCAAGTTATTGACGCTGAGGCTAGCCACAGTGCCGCTCTGGGATGTGCTCTGTGATTGGACCTGGGAGACAGACTGAGACTGAGAGTATGAGATATTTGGTGGATGTCTACTTCCATTGGGGCCCTCCCCAGACTGTCCTCGGACAGAGACCTGGACAACGGGTTTGGCTGTGTCCATGGGTTTTGTCACTTTTGCCTGTTGTCCAGTTGAGCCCCTATCTTTACTACTAGACACTGCTGGGAGTTTTGGCGGCTCCCATGAGGCTGCAGTGTGATTTGTTGAAGCAGTGTTCCCAGAGCAGCTTCCACTCCGCCTTCCTGGACTGTCCTGTTCTAGCATGGCCAAAGCCAACATTTCTGCCTGCTCAGAAGTGAATGTAAATGTCCCAAGGGAGCCAGATGAAGCGCTAATAGTGTGGCCCTGGGGAAGCATGGATGCCACAGAGAACCCTCTGCCTCCACCAGCCCCTGAAGACATGGGAGAATCTGTCTGCCGACTGGATGTTATAGGATGCTCTATAGTTTGATCGTCAAGGTTAGTGTACACCTGTTGAGATAGGGTGAAATCTTTTCTAGAAGGAATGCCAGAAGTTGCTTCCACCAAGCCGTCTTTAACTGCTGCTGTAGAGTGTCTCTCTACCTGAGCCTCTCTGTCTCTTCTTTGTGGCTGTAGTGGTTTGACCTCGGCAGGATGGCAGGGGGAAGTGTCGGGCATATTCATATCATTCTGCTGTGTTGGAGCTCTACTGGTCGTGACCCTTTTCCTAAACTCTGAGCCTGTTGTAGAGGTTGTTACAGAGCTGTGGGCTGCAGAAAAAGATGCCACAGGTGATGAGAGCACCACAGTTGTGGCCACAGACAGTGAAGTTGTCGGCTGAGACTGAGGTTTTTTACAGGGCAGAGGATCTTGGGTATTAGATACCTGTGGAAGTGGCATTGAAGTTGGTTGGGTAGCCTGGTGTGAAGACACTGGTGCAGAAATACTGCTGGTGCAGACTGGTGTCAGACATGCAGTAGAAGCAGCTGTAGAAATCTCAACGGCACCTGCAGA
This sequence comes from Hypoplectrus providencianus, assembly GCA_028566105.1. Taxonomy (NCBI): domain Eukaryota; kingdom Metazoa; phylum Chordata; class Actinopteri; order Perciformes; family Serranidae; genus Hypoplectrus; species Hypoplectrus providencianus. The sequence continues at coordinate 8,463,706 of JAOWBC010000812.1, read as the reverse complement.
GCTGACCACAGATTTGCTCTGTTTAGAAACCACAGTGGTGGCAGCTGACTTACTTTGTGTTGTGCTAGTTTCTGTACTGGTGGTTGGCTTTTTAACCTCTGGAACTGGGAGTTTGGTTACAGTTGAATTGTTGCCAGCTGGTTTACTTTCAATGGCCACAGTTGCACTAACTGGCGGCTTTGCTAGTGTGGCATTGACAGTGGTAACTGCAGTTACTATACCACTAGTGTTAGTATGACTAAATAGAACTTCAGTCTGAGCTGCACTGACAGAGCTTTTACTCTGTGGATGGGGCTGACAAAATGCAGTTGTATCACTAGAAGCACTACTCACAATTGTCATCTGTGTGTTTTGTGTAGAGGTGACATTTCCTACATCTTCAATAGAACCTGTAGTTGTGACAACTGTAGTACAAGTGGTGGCAATGTCTGTGACTTTTAAAGTTGAGGTCGAATGTAAAACTTGAGAAACTGAAACTTGAACTGTTTGACTTTCTCCTGTAGTGACCACTGGCTTGGCTGCAACAGTAACAGCAGGTGGTACTTGACTGGGCTCTTTTTTCCTTGGTGACTTAGTCCTTTTAACTGTTGTCCTCTTTGCATTCAAAGTTGTACGAAGTCTCCTGCCTGAAGGCTTAGAGGCACTAACCACCAGTCCTGACTTGACTGGGTTCAAACAAGGGACCTGAAGCTGCCGAACAGGTAGAGCGGGTGCAGTTCCAGGGACTGATACTGGAGCAGGGGGCTGTTTCTGCTGGCCTACTGAGGCTGCTGCTGATGAAACAGCTGGAGGCTGACCATTGTTCTGGCTAGAAATGGTAAGTGGAAGGCCCTGAGAGATGCTTTGATTGAGACTGCTGAGTGCACCTAAACTGTTGAGGGCCACATTTGTAGTTGGTTCCTCAGTGGTGGTGGGCTGGACCAGCTGGAGTGTACTCTGACCAGCCTGGGAGCTGGACTTGTCAGAGGTCTTCATGGGCTGCAAGGCAAACACCTGGCCATTCACAGTGATAGTCTGTGGGGTTGGAGGAACTGGTGGTGCAGAGGAGGCCTGAGTGACCTGAATGGGATGGGAAACTTGAGGCTGAACTGGGCGTGGAAGAATATGCACCAGTTGCTTTCCCCCAACACTCTGTAATGAAGAGGCAGAGGTTGAACTGCTAGTTGTGGGTATTTGAGTGGATACAACAGGTACTGCAGTGGGCACAGCAGCAGGCACCATGCCAACCTGAGGATTTTGAGGGGCAGGTGCAACCTGATTGGGAGCCTGGATGATTACAATATGCTGACACGGTGTCTGATTGGTTAATTCCTCCCGTACAACTGATTGAGTTGGGCAAGAACTGGCTTGCTGCAGGATGACCACACTTGGATTGTTTGTGTTCTGGGGTGCTGTTACACCTGAGGCTGTCCCTCCAGTTGGGTTGACCTGCAGCACCTGCATGGTCTGAAGGAGAGGCAGCACGGTGGCCTGTGGCTGGGGCACCAGGGCAGGCTGAGGCTGAGGAATGAGGGCTGTAGCAGGATGGGGAACAAGTGACGCTGGTTGAAGTACAGCAGGCTGGGGCTGCGATGGCACGACAGCAGGGTGGGCTACCACACCTCGCTGGGGTACAATGGCTGACTTAGAGAGAACAGCACACTGTGGTTGGGGGGCTAGAACAGGCTGAGCCTGTGCCTGGTTTAGGACTGCAGGCTGTAGCTGAGGGGGTCTCTGAAAAGGCTGTGCTTGAATGTGGGCGGTAATAGGTGCCTGCTGTACAGGCACATGTGGTTGCATCTGTATTTGAATGGGCTGAACAGAGGGCTTGCTGCCCATTGGACAAACAGCCACCTGCTGGACAGCCTGGGTGGTGTTGACGACCTCTGGGTTGGGGAGACTCTGGCAGACAGGCTGCACTGTGTTCCCTGCCATCTGCAGTGTTGTCCAGGTAGTCTGTGTGCTGCCGGCTGCTCCAGCCCTTAGGAGGGCTTGGCCGTTGGGGATAGCAGTGTAATTTACAGTCTTCATGGCAGTGTCCTGTGTGACCCAAGAGCAAACCTCTGATGCTGCTGCTTTGGATGTGGCTATAGCCTGGGTTAGTGTGGGGAGACTGGGCATGGACTGAACGGGGGTTTCACTGGGGAGCTGTGGGGCTGACGTGGCTGCTAAAGTGAGGGTTGGGGCAGGGTTGGCAGGTTGCGACTGTTGGGGCAGCGCTGTTGTGGCTGCAGGAATCTGGAGGGTGATGTAAGACACAGATGGTGGCAGAGTGGGGGCTGCAGCCGGTGTCTCAACCACACACTGCTCTATCATTCTCAGGCCTGGTGTAGACTGGATGGGTGTTGCAGTCGATCCAGGTAGAAGTGCAGGAGTGGAAGAAGAGGTATTAACTTGCAGCAGGGCTCCATTAACCCTCAACCTGGCACTGACCTCTGAAGGTGGCTGAAGAATTAATGTTTCAGAGGGCTGTTTAGCTGGGCTAGTCTCCTTCCCTGCTGGGCACATTACATTCCCATTAGAATAAACGATGATCCCCTTTGGGAGCTGGTGAGTGGGGGTCACTTTTGCCACCTTGGCACACCGCTGTTTTCCCTTCCAGTGAACTGTGGGGTCTTCTAGGATGTTAATGTCATTAGCTTTGAGGAGCTCGATGTAGTGAGCACTCTCCCTCCTCAGCTCCTCCATCTGACGTCGAAGCCGTCGGATTTCCTCAGCTGCACAGATCATGCACACATATAATCAGCCACATGTACCTAGTCTTGGTGGTCATGTTCGCTAACATAAAAATAAAGCCCCACTTTTGTGATTTCAAGTATAACTAAACTTTGAGATAATAAAGGTGTGCGCCACAGCAAAAGTTATGTGCATTTTCAAAATAATAAAACCTTACCTTGGACTTTATCTCCCCCTTCCAGAAGCAATGTATCATTTTGTTTCTTCAGTTCAGTGATGTAGCGAAAGGCCTGGTCCAAGATCATGTTCTTACTCTATGAGGGAGGGGATGAAAGTTTGATATTAAAACACGCACAACAGTTAATTGGCCTGTGCATGCACTCATTTAACCATAACATGCCAATGGTGGGGGAAAGCAGTAATGCCAGCTTGTCTCTTACCTGTTTAAGTGCCTGGGAACAAGGCAGAAGATTCCCAATGCGGTTAATCCCTGCATTAATCTTCTCTTTTCTGTGTCTCTCAACTATAAAGCGAAGAGATTAAACTTTAATGTCCAGTTAAAAACATCATAGTGACCTCATAGTAAAAAACAACTTCACATTTATATTCACTAAACAGCAAAGTTCAAAACTAAAACATAAAAGCCATTTCTTTACCTGCATTGTGAGATTCTTTGTTTTTCTTCTTTCTGCAAAGAAACACACACGTTTATTGCAACTATGTTCATATTTATCCAATTGACTCTACTTATTCATTTTTATCATAGAACAATAACATTTGTCAAACATCCTTACTTGGGTTTACGACCAGGTGTCTGTGTTTCAGTCATCTCTGGCATTCTGTCTTAACAGTTGCCTGTAATATGGTACCAGGCCAGTCAGCACATTTAAAGACTGGACCTTAAATCCCGTCCGTGACCGTCCTGCAATAAAAGAAACAAAAAAACATCCAGACATAAATGCATTTTACATAACCATAATAACACCAGGCAGCTGACACACACCACCATATACTATTCAAACGCAAAAATCCAGCAGTAATGTTGTCATATAATTTGTACAGGAGAAACCTTAGATATGAATCAAAATACCCTGTTAAACTACAGTAATCTGCCACTAAAAACGAGATGCTAACAAGCTGGTGATGATTGACCTAGCTATACAGCTAACCTAAACTGATTTACCTGCATATTACAGCATAATAACAGCATGTTAAACGAACAGTACACATAGATGCGGAACTTCATTTACGGTGTTGTCAATAAGCGATGTTCATATTATTATTCAGACACTAAACAAGCAGGAAACTAGCAACCTGGGTTTTACCTATTCGGCGAGCTTTCTGTTAGCTAGCTGGCTAAGAGCTAGCTTACTTTACGTTACCGACACAATTATTAAGCAAATTAATGGCAGAATTTCACGCGTCGCTACTAGTATAAGTCTGCTTTTGGATGATAGTTTCCACTAACCTTTAGCCTCAACATTTTGGAGACTGTCTGTCGCTGCAAGTACTTTGAGATTTGAGGCTAACTGTTGGCTAGCACAGCATTAAACTCAACTCATTTCTCAAAACAATCTATATACACCTAACATTGTGTTGTAAGGGGCGGGCCCTGTGGTGCGAGCAGCCAATGGTATTCTAGATGTATGAGGTTTCAGCCAATCACTACGTTAAAATGGACAGCTATACAACAATCCCACCAACATATTGATTCTTTACAGTTTTCATCGCTTTCTATGCTATATGTGTATGTTTCCAAATATAATAATGTGCATTTATCTAAAACCTAAACATGTTTACACAAACACGACAACAAAATCAACAACATATTTACTGCAAATAGTAATTCCTTTATTTAGACGTTAAAAAGTCTTACAATATAGAGCTCCAGAAAAGATAAAATTCTTCAAAGAAAGGAAAAACATGCTTATACTACAGTGGAGAGGACACAACTCTCCTTGCATGCAGAGGGGACAGAGCTTCCTCTGGGTAAAACACTGTTCAAAAGACCATACCAACACTTCCAAACTATCAGCTGAGCTTCAAAGCCTAATGGTGTGATTAACAGAAGCTTACTGAGGAAGATAGTTTAAGAAGACCAATTCTGAAAGGTGGCTACATAAGGTGCCAAAGGTGTTTAAGGTAAGATGTCTCAAAACACTCCATGTATTCAGAGACACACATTCTCACACACCTTTATTATACTATTGAAAATAATGCCCAAATCCAATCCCAAACTGCAAAACCACAAGGCCATGTGGAGTGCTTTTCTCAGAAACACATTCAGTACAATATTTTGTTTCTTTCATTCTTTAATGTTTTCACTTGTAGTAGTAAACCCAGGAGAACCTCTGAACCATTTGCCATTTAATTGTAAAAAATAATAACAGCTGAAGGGGAATTAAATTAAAAGCCTGGAAAATAAAGTTATTCAGAAATGATGAGTGGTGAACATGTCTTCCCACCACCTGAAAACCGTTCAGCCTTCTTTATGCCCGAACTGAGGGGGACACATTTCTGCTTTCCCCTGTGGACATGACATATCAACAAGCTGGTCAGACTCATTTCCCATAAATCCCAGGATTTGGGTGGTGAGGGAATAGAGCTGCGACTGTTTCACGCAACAACTCAACGAGTCCTTCCAAGTTGACCAGCTGGGACTTGTGTGTGTCAGTGATGGTCTTTCAAACACTTTTACAGCTTCACACCAACTGTTTTCTTATGCTCAACCATGTAGATATGTCCCCATTAGCTTTATAACCGCATAAAAATAACTCAAACACAAACAGTATGATTTTCAAACACCACACCCTCCCCCTTTACTAGGTCTAAAACTGTGTGAAGTTGGCAACTTTGTCAATCGGAGCACTTGTAGAAACTGAGCTTTTTGTCATTTTTAATTTTCTGTATGAGGAAAGGGGAGCAACAAAAGATGCAAAAATCAAAGGGGACCCCATTGCAAAATGAATGCAGCATTTTTTGTACTTTAAATTTGTTTTCTCTTTTTAGCGTCCTTTGAAGAAAGTGTTGAATGTGTCGACCCTGGGGCATTTGTCACAGTTCTGTTTCTGTGGAGGCGGGCACATCTGTGCTCTTTCAAACGCTGTGCCCCTACTCTGCCTTCTGAAGCTCTCCGGTAGGTGGTGCACATGGGCTGCGCAGACTCTTCTGCAACACATGGGCATCTGCAGGCTCTATCCTCTTGTAGTAATTCTTTTTTGTTTCGATGATCTCAAAGCCAAACTTCTGGTAAAAGTGAATGGCTGACTCATTGCTGATCTGCACATGACTGAGGAGAAGGAAAAAAAACTTTAGTTAAGGAAGAACAGTTTGAAGAATCACCAAGTGACAATGGAATTGTTTTGTTTATCTAAAATAAATCTGCATCAGTAAAAAAGATCAAAGTTACTTTTGTTGTACAATCTACAAGCTACAATGACATCTCATCCACCTTCTATTTTAAGAAACTCACAGGTAAATGTTGTCAAAAGTGCCATCCTTCTCACAGATGTTAAGCACATGATTCAGCATCTTTGTACCTGGAGAAAGAGACAAAGGCTTAGTTAAAATCCTACAAAAGATCTCAAGGGGCACTGCAACATTATTTAGGGATGCAGAGTTCCTTACCGATTCCAAGCCTACGGTAGGGTGCTAGACAGCCGAGCGTCATGATGTAAAGTCTCTTCTGGTTCTGAGAGTGGTCCACTCTGCAGCACACAGCACCCACTGCTATGTCATTGAAGTATGCTGCAAGACAAAGAAAAGGCGAGAATGAATTAGTGTCATGTTTTAAAAAAATGATGCAAAAGGTATTTGGTAGTAGGCTACAACACAGACATGTCTTACCAAGCTTTGCAAGCTCTCCAACTTCCAGTACATCTTTGTAAAACTTGTCGTTGTAGCTGACAGGGAAGATGACCTGGTTCAGGCGTTTCAGCTGCTTAATGTTGTGGGGCGTAACATCCCCCAGCTCGATCCGGCTACTGGAACAAGAGCAAAACGGTCAAATGGCTGAGGAAGGGCACACTGTTATATTAGGGACAATTAAAATGTCAGAGACTTTTAAGTGCTTGAAATCTTTCTACATTCAACCACTTGAGAGCTTTAATGTATTTACAGAGCATAGTTAATGCTAAATTTAAAGCAATAAATTGGTAACTTTGGCCAATCAACAGAAATAAGTTAATTTAGGTATAAGCAAACTACTGAAAATTATCTCAGAATAGATATGATTTTTATCATCTTAATACTGCAAGCCCTGGGTAAAATTAGTAATGTCAAAGTAAAGCCAAATGACAATCCAGATGTAAGGGAAGCTGTGCAAATGTCATTAAAATGTCACATAACACAGCTGCCACACAGTATTTTCTGATGCCAGATATAATTCAACAAAATCACTCTTACCATCACATAAAGAATAAAAGCATATTAAGTGCCTCCCTGGTATTCATTTAGAAATGGATCTGGTACATGCTAAATACAACGCTCAAGATAACATCAGCATATGTGATATAATGTCTCGGCAAGTGACCCAAACAGACCTCTCCAGTTGGTATTTTTGAGAGGTTCACCGTTGTATTTATAGGAGACTACACATCCAAAAAACAGCTGTTGATCACGTGTGTTGTTCATCAAGATATACAGTGCCAGCATCCATCCAAACTTCCAACTGTAGCTTCTCTGACATCCTCTAGACTGAACGTGTTTACAGTTCAGCGTTAATCACAAACATGTTATCTGAGAAGCAAGCCAAAATAAGTGTGAACATCACTGCTAGTTTGTTACTTTGACATGTCAGGTTACACTGAGCAAGCTGGATCTGACTAAAGTTGATGTAACGTTATCATGGTAGCTGACACAGCACGACACCTCCACTAACTTGACTTGTAACTTTGTTTACTAACTTGGCCAATAACCTCGCAGCAGCTGAAGTTCAGTTGAGCTGTTGTCGACTTGGACGCAAACGCACAAATTACTTGAGATCCAGTGTGTCTATTTAGCTTAGCTAAAGTAGGTTTACTGACTCAGCTTCCCAGTAGCAGCTAGCTAGTTAGCTTGTTGCGACCTGAACGAACCCACAAGCGGCTTAAGTTAACGCTCATATCCATGACAGAGCTGTTAAAGTAAAGGATATGTTGTTTGTATTTTCCCTCATACACCTTAAAATAAAGTAGTTAGCAAGCTAGCTAGCCTCGCCGTCTCCTCCCCGCCTCCCCTTGTAGAAAAAATAGACATGAAAAACTTTACTCGTGCTAAGCTACTTATTCGTGACTCAAAAGCTTACACTCACCCTTTCATTGTAAACAGATAATGTCCCTTATTTTCGATGAGGCTGAACTTTGGAGTTGTTTTGGGTAGAAAAGGAGGAATTTTGACAGAGTTGGGGTCGGGGATGCCTCCCGTTTTACCCTCCACATGTAGCTAGTTGCGGTAGTTGCAGTTAGCTTAGCCGCCGCACTCCTTCCACGACTGTGTGGAGACTGTCAACCCTGACCCCCGCATGCGCAGCAGCACTGCTGCATATTATATTATAGGTTTACATCCCTGAGTTTTGTCTCCCAGGGTAACTACAGTGCAAGCAGGAGGACGGCCTTCTTTCGTTGTATTCATTCTACACGTGTAACTTTTTTTTTTAACTACCATTCCATTACACACTAGAGGCAAATATTGTACTTTTTACTCCACTACATTTAACTGCCAGCTTTAGTTTCTTTTCAGGTCAAGACTTAATATAGAAATCCATTTAAATGGTCATACATGTATGTATGCATAACAGTTTCTGCAATAATAATAATACTCATATATTTCGAATATAGAAAACATTCTGAGTGGGGTCATTCTGCACAATGAGTTATTTGATTTTTTTATACTTTAAGTACATTTTATGCTGCTACTATTGTACTTTTACTAGGTAGGTTTTGTATACAGGGCTTTTGCTCGTAGTAGAGTGATTGTGCAGTGCGGTATGCATTAGTACTTCTGGAAGTAAAGGATCTGAATACTTCTTCCAGCACTCGATGTATTACAGTCAGTGTTGTAGTCAGTTAATGAGTTCAATTTGCATGGAATTTTATTGTAATTAGTGGTAGTTTAAATTTAAATGGTCCATTATTCATAAATCACCATTAAAAAAACTTTTTGCAAAGTCACTGTTTAATATTTGGGAATCCGGCAACCTTTAAAATTGCCTCGATTTATTTTCATAATTATGTAGCCCTAATCCTTAATAAAGTAACTCCAGTCTATCTTTTGTAATTTGATTACATAATCACGATTACATGTGATCTGTAATTACCGCATCCTGGTAAGCAGCCTGTGAGGCCAAAATCAGGGTAATAAATTCAACTTACCCATAGTGTTCGTACAAATACTGTACTTTCATTTTTGGAAATAGAACTGGTTTTTGAAGTTTTACTAATGAACAAACTGAAATGAAAAAAGAAAGGTTTTTGGATTCACTGTCATGAAAACAAAAATAAAAAATATAACGTTATTTTAAATTATACTACATAATATTACCTGGCACTTTAGAGGGGAAGGTCGATGAGTACATTGACTATGGAACATGTATTCTTCTTCTATCATCGCCACATTTGTGAGGAGAGAAAGACTTAAGTGAAGTGGGCAAGATTATTTATCACAGCAAATTGTGATAGCGCCTCCATTTTGGCTCAAACGTTCCTGTATAGATATTTAGCAAATAAGAGATAGGCTCCTCCTCCACCCTTTTGCGCGTTTGTAATATTTATTGTAAAAATATCTGACGTGGGACAAAATAGAAGTCGAAACAATCTCAGATATTAAGTATACATACATTTGGGCTAAGGGAAAGTTATCAAG
>JAOWBC010000812.1:8440989-8453987 GCA_028566105.1 Hypoplectrus providencianus | reverse complement strand
ATTTTTTTTATTTTTATTTTTTGCAACCTGCAATTTTTACAACTTCCTAATCACAAACTTCTACTGTTCTATATCATTTTATACTCATGAACATAACTTGTGAATATTTATGTATTCTTCTTAAATAATTTTTGTAAATATTTGGTCATTAATCCGGGTTCAAAAACTATAAACATTATATTCTCGCCATAGATTCTCGCCCAAACGGTGTTGACGGCTTTTCATCTTGAGTAAACGATCTGTAACGTTCACCACCTATAAACTCTTTGCGGCTGTCGCGGGGCGGAACCAAAATGGCGGCAGTTGCAGCGGCCCAGCAGTAAAACCGAGCAGCGAGTGAATGAAGTCAGCTGATCTCAGTCCGCTGTCACGCACCGCAGCACCCATCGTTTCTCTCTCGAGGCAAGACAGTAAACCACCTCTTCACAACCAGACGGTAACTATAACATTTTCAGAACCGTTTTCTTCATTTTAGAAACTCACGCTGCCTTTTTTGTGAGTTGATAATGAATTATTGTCGCAAATGTTTCACCGTTGCACCAAAATGGTTTGAGCCAGCAATTTTTCAGCCAGGCCGAGTCTTGCCATCGTAGTCATAACACCGAATAACCTATGAAACTAGCTTACTGTTAACCTTGTCTTTACTATAAATACGAAGTGAGAGTGAGTTTCAATAACTGACATGTTTATTCATAATACATTTTTATATGTTATACTCTCCTTGCAGTGTGAATAACGTTAGCCACTGAACAGTTTCAAATAAAGCTGTCAAACTGAATATCACTGCATTGAGACCACGTTCAAAGCATATCACGACGTGCAGGTTAATATCATGCCATCAAATATTTACTAGTGACATGAATATCTCAGTTGAAACAATATAATTTCGCTGTCTTTAATGCGACCAGCTACCTGCATTCTTGGAGTTTGCAATTAACATCATTGTGCAGGATGTTTGCTTGGTCATCACACTTACATGTAACATGTCGAACCTATTTTTACACACACACACTCATACATATTACCCTGGTGTCAGTTTGGTTAACCTGAAATCTGAACATATATAGATTAAAAACCTGGTTTCAACCTGAAATTCCACCAAAAACAGGTACAGTTAATCAGTCTGTCTGGTTTATAAGCTTTGTTTTACCTTTTAATTTGACGTTTTTTGACCTCTTTCACCATAACCACCTTTTTTTATGTTGTTTTTTTTTTTTTTTTACTACACATCACAAATTACCCAACAAAACATCTAAGATCATTGTAATTAAGAAGGGTAAAATGAGCTTTGGTAAGCCTCATGCCCATTTTCTGTGGAGGATTGTAGTCAGGAGGGATATTTTTCTCTAGTGTGTCCACACACAGTCATAATTTGTACTTCCCAGTTTTGCACCATGCTACTTTTCCACTTCCTTAAAGAGACTCATACACCGAGGCCAGTCAGTCATGTGCCAGGATCATATGATCAAGTGTGATGTCTGTTATTGTGGCCCAGGATGTGATCTTTACTGCTTATATAGGGGCTTGTAACCAGTATTGATTAGTTTCATTTGTACAATTTTGAATTAATCAAGCAGGTTAAGGGTTGTCTATGATCTTATGTTATTAATCAGCAAAACAATGGGCCTTATCTTCCTACTGTGTGCAGCTCTCTTGAGGCTGAAGAGATCATATGATTCAATTGGTCAGGCATACCTGTTAGTTATGTTTAGTAAGTGTGAATAGTTTGTCTCTTGCGATGAAAAATACAGAATTACTTAAATAAAAGCAAAGGATTTTTAAAAAAAATATTTGTCTAAAAAATAATAATAATCGTGCTGGAAGACAGAGTGAAGCCTTTAAAGGTGTCATTCCTGTCATTCCTATATTCACCAATTGGTGGAGCTGCTTTTCTCCTGCACAGATGGGCTCAGCAGCCGAGCGTAAACAGGAAGATCTGTGTGCATCACTGGGAAGGACAAGAAAAGGGCATGGATGCAAAGTGTGATATGAGTATGAGCTAACCAGTGAAAAATTCCACGTTTAAGGACTATGAGCATGTTGCATGGCCCTGCTCTGACTAGTCTTGTGCACACAGTACATTGCAGATAAAGCTGCTCTTCAGTGTGTGCAGAGCATCTGCAGTTGGCTTTCTGTGGGGAGGGGTTTCTGTCACGACTGATGACAGCTTGTGTCTGTGTTGCTTTTGCATATAGCTGCAGGGAGACAGGACGTTATCTAGCACAGATACCCTTGGAGATATTTGTTATTCTATTTTAAAAGGAGCATGTTTACATATATGTTTTGTGTACATATGTGAAGGTGAATCAGAAGAACAAGCAGCTCAGTGGGATTCCCCTCTAATGTTAGCCTGACACGTCATACTGACTGTACGACTGCACTCGAACTGAGGCCAAGAGGAGAAAGAGATAAGGGGGATGGCCTTGATCAGGCGCTGTAAAGCTGAGGAGTAGTGAGCAGTCATGTTGCCCTTTTTTAGATACCGATATGGGCTATTTGAGAGTGATAGGACACTGATTTTAGGGGCGAAAATTATGTAATGACAGCCAGCATAGTGAATTTGTGAGCTGGATTGAAAATCTTCCTTTTCTATTTAGATTTAGCTTCAATATGACTACCGGTATGCAAAGGTACTCAAAGGGTTTGTTTCTCAAAGCAAAACAACTTTATTAAAGAATATATTTAGCAAGAAATTAAAACAAATTATAATAAAATAAACATGTGTTTTAATTATTTCAGACCAATTAAATAAAGAAAAAAAGAAATCAGATGATTTGCTTAATAAATATTAGTACCACGTCAAGTATTGCTGAACATTTAAATTAAGAATAAATAGCAAAATATACAGTACAGTAGTTATCATATAAGCCATCTGCAAACATTTAACTAAAGATAGATACAAATAAAATGAATAGATAAAACCATTGCTAACACCATGAGGTGATTTTCCTGAGTGGCCATATATAGTTTTATTCTGTTCATATTAACCAGTTGGCTCAGTTCTGAAAACTGATTGTCGCATTGTTTGGTCTCAGGTGAAATTAACTGTAATACAGCTCAGACCCACAGCTGCTTTATGACTGCTAATATTAATTCTAGATAATTAAAATGTTAACTATGTGGTTATGTGGTTTCCAGCGACCACTGCAGAGGAGAAAAACGCCTCTCCTGCAGTCCTCTTGTTGATTTTCTTTCTGCTTTAGTTTTTCCTGTTTTTTTGTCTGATATCGCCCTCACATTCATCCTCTCTGCTCTCCTTCCAGTGGGACTGATAAACCCGTGAAGATGGACATGTCCAAGCTGCCCAAGATCAGGGATGAGGAGAGGGAGAGTCAGTTTGGATACGTTCATGGAGTCTCCGGACCAGGTTGGCCACCACACATCATTCTTATATGACAACATGTTTACTTCAGAAACCTTTAAATCAGGCTGCGTGCTCAGCTTTGCCACAATATCTGACCTAAAACAGGAAATAAAAGAGGACAGACTTGTTTGGCTGCTGCGATTTTCTCTTCCTGGAGATTTATTGTGTAACGTCTCTTCACCTGTTTGTGTTCGTAGTGGTGACAGCTACAGCCATGGCAGGAGCAGCTATGTACGAGCTGGTGCGTGTCGGCCACAGTGAGCTGGTGGGAGAGATTATCAGGCTGGAGGGAGACATGGCCACCATCCAGGTCTACGAGGAGACGTGTATCCTTTTGACCACACTGTGGACCGTCCATTCCCATCTTTACTTAGTGAAACAGCTGCAGGAGGATCCATTGTATGGCTGCTATACATGGAACGCCATTTAAGTCAAGATTAGATAAATAAATAAATTATAGAAATCCTGAAATAAAATATACAAATGAGTCAGCAATAAGTCAATAAACATGTTTTCATTTATAAAAGACTTTTATCACAAATTTCATGGGATTTCATAATGTCACATTTCTTTCTTTCTTTCTTTCTTTTTTCTTTTTTTCTAGGTAGTAGTCCCTTGAAAAATGTGGTTTTTAAAACTAAAAAATATTTAGAAAAATAAAATTAAATATATTATATATATTTTTTTTATATTTATTGCCTAGTATATATTGATTAATCCATGTATATCCATGTATATTTATTTAATAGGGATATATGTTTTTCCTACCATAATACACTCGGATACATAGTAGGATTGTGCACATGTTAAAAGGAAATATTTATGTCCTACATCTACACTGTTTTTTCTTGAGCTTGAACCCAGCCGGTGTGTCTGTTGGAGATCCCGTGCTGCGGACAGGGAAGCCCCTCTCTGTCGAGCTGGGTCCAGGAATCATGGGCTCCATCTTTGACGGTATCCAGCGACCACTGAAGGACATCAACGACATCACACAGAGCATCTACATCCCCCGAGGTGTCAACATCGGAGCCCTCAACCGGGACCTTAAGTGGGAGTTTTCTCCCGTCAAGAGCCTGCGGGTGTGTGTCACTGCAGACTTCAAACCTGCAATTTAACATCTTTAAATTATCAGTTATGTCAATGTTCTTTTTTTCATTCTTATTAGGTTGGCAGTCACATCACAGGAGGAGACATCTACGGCATGGTGTTCGAGAACTCCCTCATCAAGCACAAGATCATGCTGCCTCCCAGGAACAGAGGCACCGTCACCTACGTGGCGCCGCCTGGAAACTATGACGTCTTGGTACGTTCGCTTTCACTCCAGCCGCTGGTGTGTGTTTGTGGCTGTTAGAGGTTGCTTTGTGTTGATGCTTTGTGTGTGTCTGTGTCAGGATGTGGTGATGGAGCTGGAGTTTGAGGGGGTGAAAGAGAAGTTCACCATGGTGCAGGTGTGGCCTGTCAGACAAGTGCGACCCGTCACAGAGAAGCTGCCCGCCAATCACCCGCTGCTGACTGGACAGAGAGTGCTGGACGCCCTTTTCCCGTAAGCCTCACATCCTCCTTTTTAACCTTTTTCACTGAAGACATGTTGAAGATGATTCCTTCATCCCGTCTCCTCTGTGTGAAGATGTGTGCAGGGAGGAACCACAGCCATCCCAGGAGCCTTCGGCTGTGGAAAGACCGTCATCTCTCAGTCCCTGTCCAAGTACTCCAACAGTGACGTCATCATCTATGTAGGCTGCGGGGAGCGTGGTAACGAGATGTCAGAAGTACTGCGAGACTTCCCTGAGGTGGGTAGAGATGTGTGAACTGTGGCGTTGTTCTTTTTTTAACTTTTATTTTCAGTTACAGCAACTTATACAATGATATCAACAATTTAATCTACTTTTTAATTTTTTTAGCTATATCTATATATACTTCACTTGCTCTTAAGGTATCTGTAATATTATATGTATATTTGAACAGTTGTAGTACAAAAGTGGTCTCGCCTTTTTTTTTATCGGGATAGCTTTAAACACCCCTTCCCAGACTGTTCTTAATTAGGGCCATGTCCAAAATATGTGGCTATTGTTGCCAGTGTGTGTAAGGCAACTTGTTCACCATTTATTTAAGTGTCTTTTGTGTTTTCGGCTTGTATTTAAACCTTAGAGTGACTGAACGTGTTGTCTGACCCACAGCTGACCATGGAGGTAGACGGGAAGACGGAGAGCATCATGAAGAGAACAGCACTGGTCGCCAACACCTCCAACATGCCTGTAGCTGCCAGAGAGGCCTCCATCTACACAGGTAAACACTTTAATACCTGAAATAAGGCTCATTCACAGAGGACGAGTGCACACTGAATCCGTTTGTTTTGGCAGGAATCACGCTGTCTGAGTACTTCAGAGACATGGGATACAACGTGAGCATGATGGCTGACTCCACCTCCCGTTGGGCCGAGGCTCTCAGGGAGATTTCGGGCCGTCTGGCTGAAATGCCTGCTGGTGAGTTTGGAGTCTCCTGGAGATTATACTAAGAGTTAAAGAAGGATGATTCAAAAGTTAATGTATGTAAATTGATGCAGAAATGTGAATACAGTTTTTCAGTGAATGCACCACCTGACACTTGTTAGTTTACATATTTATAACTCTTTAATTCCCCTCTACAAAGGATTCAGCTGATATCTTTTTGTTTTGTTATTCCATCCCCTAAAATCTTCTGTAGTCATGGTTACGAAGTATAAAAAAAATGTCTGTATCTGCCTACAGACAGCGGTTATCCTGCCTACCTGGGCGCCCGTCTCGCCTCCTTCTATGAGCGAGCTGGAAGGGTGAAGTGTCTGGGCAACCCTGAGAGGGAGGGCAGCGTCAGTATTGTGGGAGCGTGAGTACAGCTCTGTCCACTAGAGGGAGACATTACTCTGCACAGCCTGTATGGACTCTCACTTAGATATTCTGTTTGTTCTTTTCAGTGTGTCACCTCCTGGTGGAGACTTCTCTGACCCTGTCACTTCAGCCACACTTGGTATTGTGCAGGTAAAAATTCAGATTCTAATCAAGATTTATTTACAGGTGCCTAGTTCTTTATTTTATGATACTGATGCTGATTTCCTCTCTCAGGTGTTCTGGGGTCTGGATAAGAAGCTGGCTCAGAGGAAGCACTTCCCCTCTGTGAACTGGCTGATCAGCTACAGCAAATACACTCGTGCCCTGGATGAGTATTATGACAAACACTTCCCTGAGTTTGTGCCCCTGCGTACCAAGGCCAAAGAGATCCTGCAGGAGGAGGAGGACCTGGCTGAGATTGTGCAGCTCGTCGGAAAGGTAATGCAACATAAAGTTTGATCTTTGGATAATCTGATTTTCTTCTCTCTGTATCTCTGTATCTAACTTCAAGGGCACATCTCATATGTATTCTCTCTGCGTGTTCATTTTGAAGTCATTTTAATATTATTTAAACAGGCATCACTGGCAGAAACCGATAAAATCACCCTGGAGGTGGCCAAACTGATCAAAGACGACTTCCTGCAGCAGAACGGTTACACACCTTATGACAGGTAACTTCACGCTGGATGTTACGTGTGCAGTGGAGTTCAAATTGATGCTGAACATCAGAGAGAGAATGTGAAACTCCACTGTTGAAACTGGGTCAAAATTGTCTTGTATTGTCTCCTCAGGTTCTGTCCCTTCTATAAGACAGTGGGCATCCTCTCCAACATGATCTCTTTCTATGATATGGCACGGCACGCGGTGGAGACCACAGCTCAGAGTGACAACAAGATCACTTGGGCCATGATCAGGGAGCACATGGGAGAGATTCTCTACAGGATCAGCTCAATGAAATTCAAGGTGCCTGCCTGTGTGTGTATGTGTGTGTAAGCCTGAAAAAAAACATACAAATGTCTCCTCTGCCTTATGTGTTAATTTAACTTTAGAAGCTTTTTTTTTTTTATTTCCTGTAAGAACATCTGTTACCATGATGGGCAAAACGAAATAACAACAGATCCTGCACAGAGGCCTCCTGTTGTCTGTTCACGCTGTAATAAATCTCTCTGTTTGCACAGGACCCAGTGAAGGACGGCGAGGCTAAGATCAAGGCGGAGTACGCTCAGCTCTTGGAGGACATGCAGAACGGCTTCCGTACATTGGAAGAGTAGACTCCCACCTCTCACAATCTTTCCAGTTTTCATCTCTGACCCCTCCACTGCTGAATCACATTCCACCTCCTCGTATCGCCCCCAAAACCCATGTGCTCCCCTGTGCTCCTTTTGTGAGTGATTGTGTGAGTGTGTGTGCACAATAATTCATGTGGAGGGAAAAGAGAAAGATGTACTGTATTCATAATTATTTGTTGCCTCATATAGGGCGCACTCTGGATCCTCTGCATGGTCGTTGATGGTGTGTGTGTGCGTGTGTGGATTTAATGTGCGTACGAAAGAGGGATCTCTGCCAACCCTGTTTCTTCCTTTCTCTGTTTACATGATTTTTTCGTGTGTCCGTGTTGCTCTTCCTGAAGAGGATTGTTCGGTTGATGTATTGTAATTCATAGACCATCTGTACAGAAGAGTATTGAATATAAATTTAATAAGATCAGTCTATTTATTGCCAGCATTTTGACGTGAAGGCTTTGTTGTTCTTTTCTTTTTGTTGTTTTTATGGTTGTGTTTCATGCTGTGCGGTGTCGTGTACTTTGCTGTGTGAGTGCGTAAGAGTCGACGCTCTGCTGTCCAATACTTCCATCATGTTACTCCCAAAGAATTAAAACATGGGGAAAAAGAAATGTGTAATAATGTCTATTTGAATTAATAGTTTCTGATGATGCTGCCAGAGCTGCTGAACAGGTCTCTCTGCATAACATTCATTCTCTCAGCACCTTGCCCTGAGGAGGCTTTGTTCAGATGTTACTTTTACTCACTCAAAGGTCAGAGCTTTTTGTAGCGATTGTTATTAGTACTTACATACTATTAAAAAGTGTAAATGTTTATTTAAAAAAACACAAGCTCAAACCATTGAGTAAATAACACAGCAGTTTGTAAGTCTGTATATGAAATAGTATTTTTGTCTGCAAGTGGAATCACCTGAATGTTTCTCCAGGCGCTTAATTTGCTTAAACACATCAATGAGGTGTTTTCAGGTGACGTGCTGAAAATGAAGGTTATGTAAGACATTTCACACATGAAAGTGTTGTTTTACTCCAGCACACTGCTGTCACAAACAGAACTGCAATTGCATTTAGTTTTGCATGATACAAAGTAAAAAAAATAATCAGTATGGAGGGAGGAAATGCAACTAGTGTTTCAATTTTGTTACCGTTTAGTTCTAATCTGCAATATTTTGAGGCAAATATTGTACCTTTTACTTTTTTTACATTTAGCTACCAGCTTTAGTTTCTTTTCAGGCCAAAATTTATCATGAAAAAAATGATCAATTTAACATGTCTTTGTCATTACACCTCATCACAGTTAAAGTTAAAATGTGCCATTCGCTGGCTGTGTGTAAGTCTAAAAATGTGTAATTTACCAAAGTTGTAAAGTACTGGAAAAACTTGAGAAGTCTTTGAAAACGAATTAATTCCCTGAATAGATTAAGGGGAGGCCATTAAGCAGTTCTGTGGAGACCAATGAGCGTCACCGATGAGATGACAACTCCCTTCAGGTATGCTCCTCTGGCCGGATGGGATACACCTGCAGCCAGACGCATGAGCTCAACACTTTTCTTCGACAGCAGCGCTTCACAGCTGTGTGGGACAATCTGGCGCTTCTCCGCTTCTATTTTTAACAGTTTTACAGCAGGACAGGAACCCTGGGTCCACTCCGTACCAGGTAAGTGTCTGACAACAACAGGTAACCCGCATGTGGAGACATGCTGAGCACGCCTCTGTGCTCATGGCGCTGCGCGTAAAACTATTCAGGCACATGTTCGCCGGCTTTATTCATCTGATAATCTGCTTTTATCATTTTGATTCAGTTTGACAACACTTGTGATGGATCGCAATGTCTTGTCAGTCGGCACAATCTGAATGCACACACAACGAGTTTGGATATTTGTGCATGTACTGGCATTAAATCGCTTTCAATTTGAACAATTGTTTTTTTGAGCTTGTGGCATAAATCGTTTTTTTTTTTTTTTTTTTTAACGATAGCTTTCCATTTAACAAAAGACTCATACGTGCATTGGTTTCTGTTTATTGGCATGACTTCCCTCTAGTTTGAAGCCTCCTGGTCAAACCAGTTCTGTCTTAGTGATAATGACTTCCCCTGAGGTGCTGCTGAATATCCTTGTTGCATGACATTCAGTTCAGAGCAGCTTTCATAAGACTCACGTTATTTTTTTCTAGTCTCTTATCCCTTGTAGCTGGGTTGAATGAACTTGGTGTAAAATCAATCTGCAGCACTGGGGGGTGTAAAACAGAAGAATCCTCACAATAGATATTCTTTTTATTTATTTAATGAGCAACAATACATTTTTATCATAAAATGCAACTAAAATATGAGATGACTATTGAATGAGCTCTTTCAGAAATGCAAATTTAAAGCAATATCTCCTTAATGAATTAACATACTTGGAATTTCAAAATAAATGTGTTTCTGCAAATCTAGTGTTACCTTTAGACAAGACCAAAGATGATGGCATGTAGGCCTGTCAATGTATTAACTTTGCATCGGTGGTATAATAACTATTCAGATGCCTTCATTTTGTAAAAGTATGAATACAACACTGCAGAATTAGATTACAAGTTCCTTGTGCAGGCAGTGTAGGATGTCCTGCTCTGAGAGGACAAAAAATATCTTCAGTGTCCTAATGGAGCTGACCAATGGCATGGGAAGATCAACTGGAGGAGGCCCATGAAAGAAAAACGATCAGGTTTGAGGAGCTGGTCATGTACTGTCACAAACAGGGCTGGAAGGCCAGGTGTGTGTCCACTGAGGCTGGCTGTAGAGGTTTTGCAGGGCAATCACTGTACAAAGCCTCGAGTGCACCCGCCATAACAGGGATAAGCATCAGGACGGTCTTTGAAGTTACATAGTTAAATAATTACATTTATGAATTATTAAGTATGAAAGCTTGAATATCAATATAAAGGTGTATCGATGCTGCTTGATCAATGGTCACGGAATTATTTATCCTCACACTTCTTCGTCTTCTTCTTCTTCTTCTTCTTCTTCTTCTTCTTCTTCTTCTTCTTTGAGCAGCACAGCAGAGCAGATGGACCAGGTATCCAACCGGTCAGGAGGAGTGGGCAGTGATGACATCACAGACGAGTCAGCATCCTTTGTTGATGTCAGGTGGAGCTCTGATGAAGAAGAGGTAGTAATAATAATAATAATAATAATAATAATAATAATAATAATAATAATAATAATAAAATTAAGTTGACATATAGAAAAGGCTCAAAAAGCTGTTCATCATTCTCTTAAATTCACAGGAGATGTTCTTAATTTCCCATTCTCATTCTTTCTATCTATTTAAATCTCTGGTCATAATTCTACACAGTTTATCTTTTTTTTTCTTCTTGTTTCTGTTGTACAAAGAACATGTATGCAATGTGTCTTTAATCCCTCAGTATCAGTAACGCTCACATGTTCGTCCTCAGAGCTCCGATGCTCAGGGACAGTGTCTGGCAGCCCCTCAGACTCCTCTGCCCACCTACAAACAGAGGTTTGATGAGTTTAAGAAGCTGTTTAAAGAACTGCCAGAGTCAGAGAGACTCATAGTGGGTAAGCTACGAAGACTACTACCTATAATAATAATAATAATAATAATAATAATAATAATAGTGTTGTTCCATTACCCAAATATTTCATTTGAGGTTAAAGATATTGTTTTTCAAGATCTACTGTTTAAATGTATGAATGATTAATAGTTGCATTTTTTTCTTTTATTTACTCGGTAAACTTACTTTATGGCTTTCTTCTTGTCAAAGTGGAAATGATTATGAAAAGGTTTTTTTTACTGACCTTTATGAAAGAAAACCACTTCCCCCTGTATATATTTAAGTATGACTTAATTATTATTATTTATAATTATTGTAATATGATTATATGAATAAACACTGATGAAATTATAAATAAATTCTGTGCGACTCTGTTTCATTGAAGATAAGGCTCTGTTGAATAAAATGGAAAATAACTATTTAAATTCAACTTTAAAATCTTTTGAAATAAAGATTTATATTTTATACTGATAATTAAACTGGATTGTTTTTTTGTTTTTTTAAGTGAACTTAAAGAAGGTAAATCCCACTCTTCTATACTGTGACCTGTTTTCTAAATATAGTGTGCCACAGAAGCCCTTCGGTTCACTCATTTGCCTGCCATGTATTTTTTTTTCCGCAGACTACCCGTGTGCCCTCCAGCGGGACATCCTCCTCCAGGGACGCCTCTACCTGGCAGAGAACTGGCTCTGTTTCTACAGCAATGTGTTCCGGGGTACCAAGGTAATAATAGTGTGTAGAGGGAGGAGGCTGCACGCTGTGTTCACATCGAGATGTGTGTACAGAGCAAGAGAATATAGTACCAGGTTATATTTTCATTTAGCTTACCCTTTGCAATTCAGTAATGTTGGTTTATTTATATGTCTTTAAAATATAATTAATTCCACCATTCCATCAATTCCGTCATTTTATTTTCATTAACAGTGGCAGAAAAATAGCAGTACAAAATCACGTTGATGCAGTAATTGCAACACTTTTCGCAGACAGAACTAATCACATGATGACGCAACAATGCTGCTGTAAGCAGTGATTTCAGGCTTCTTCATGAGAGCTGACATAAGTCATCAGCTGATGTCATCACAAATAACTTCAGGAAGATCAATCTGACATAATGTAATCAAAGGGTGGATTTATTTCTATTAAACATTCTTTGATAAGCAATAAATCCTGTAACGTTTCACCTTTTGTAGATCACACTGACTCTGAAAGACATCGTAACTATGAGCAGAGAGAAAACGGCGCGTCTGATTCCCAACGCCATCCAGATCTGCACCAGCGCAGACAAGGTATTTTGATTTAGGAGAGCCCAGATTTTACATTTCACATTCAATTTATACATAACCAAATTATTGTGAACCGCTTTATATCTTCACCTGCAGTTCTTCTTCACGTCCTTCTCAACAAGAGAGAAAAGTTACCAAAGTGTTTTCCGCATGTGGCAAAACACCCTATTGCACAAGGTAAGATCCTCGTCCACCTTCACAGTAGTCTCAGTACAGTCTCCTAACCAGTGCTGGAATGTAACTCAGTACATTTACTCAAGTACCATACTTGGGCACAATTTTTAAGTACTTAAATGAAAATGCTGCTTAAATAAATGCATTATTACAAATCTAATGATATATTTGGAATAAATAAAACAATATCAGAGCTATTCCGCATAACAAATACTTTTACTTTGAAAATTTGAAGTACAATTTGTTGTGATACTTTTGTACTTTTACTTAAATAAGTTTTGAATGCAGGACTTTCACTTGTTGTAGAGTAATTTCCCAGTGAGGTATTAATACTTTTACCTAAGTGATCTGAATACTTCTTCTATCTCAGTTCCTAATTACAGACAATCATCAGTTTGATGTTCTAACTCAGGGGTGGGCAAACTTTTTGACTTGTGGGCCACAATACGTTCTCAAATTTAGGAGAGGGGCCGTACCAGGAGCAG
>JAOWBC010000812.1:8426710-8440537 GCA_028566105.1 Hypoplectrus providencianus | reverse complement strand
AAGGCATGTAAAGGCCATTGCATAAAAGGTTTTGGCCTTTAATCTGTAGTAAAGCATGGATATGCAAGGCTTTTTGGAAAGAAAAAAAAAAACATTTATTAACAGTATTAAAAAATTTTCACACAAAAAAAAACAATACTATATAGGTTTGCGGGCCAGATTAAAAAGCCCAGCAGGCAGCATGTTCTAACTACATTTTGGAGTAACCCCTGTTCATGCAGGTTCAACAATAGGTCCTGTGTCATAACTCAGTCACATGTGTCCACAACACCTGCAGTCATTTCCCATGTGTTACAAACAGTGCCAACACAGAATTTGCTGTTGGACAATAACTGGAGTGTCAGAGCTCCAGCTGCTTTGTGACTTTACCCCATTTTGCCGCACTTATCTTATTGGTCCAGAGTACAAATCATACTGCCCAGTCTTCCTTTAGTGTTATCAGTGCTGCTCTGCTATTGCATGTAGGGTAAAGATCCCACACAGCAGGGTTTCAACAATCCAACAGACAGATGCTGCTGTCTATTGTTCCACATGTTAAGATGCTGTCCTCATTTACCTGCAGGAATATAGTAAAGAGTTAAGGCCCTTTAACTCAGTCACTGTATGTGTTTGACCAACTCTTTATTCTGTAAAAGTAAATGCATCATTAAAAAGAATTATACTCTTAGAGCACAGACCTCCACCAAGGCTGATGTTGCGTTCAAGTGCTAATCACATTGTCCCATTTACCTAGTTGGGAAATTGTTCTTCTGATTACTGGTTGTTTATAACCTTAAGTTGTAATGTTGAAACAAATTGAAACTGAAAAGAAGATGCACTGTATTTCCTGGACACGTACCTGTTTCTATTATTTACATGACAGCAAAGAGCAAAGGAAATAAATCACAGGCCCTATGAAATGGGATTGGGAAACGTTTCAAAGTTTTCCAATTATTGCGACACCACTTCAATACAACACATATGCCCTATCATGCAATATAATGAAACTGAAATTGAATATGTTTATCTGCACTTTGATTTGGATGCGTAAAGGATTCTTCCTTGGTCTATTCTACAACCTTCCAACAAACTTTTTTCAATTTTTTCATAATCCTGACAAATAAACTTAACACAGATCATAACCCCACTGATGCAGGTAATAAAGTTTTGTAGATTAAATTGCAAATAGAAAAACTATAAAACAGTATGAATATTTTTTTAAACAATTATTGCAATTGAGTTGCTGTGCAGCAGTTGACGCTGACATGCCTGAATTTTGCGTGGGCAGTTAAATTAAACCAACAGCACAGCTTTAGCATCCCTATTTGGACACATAATTGAATAAATAGAGAAAATTTAAAGCATTCAGAGCGCAGGAATTATATAAACTTGTTTTCCAGATGAGAAACATGCAGCGATGCCTCCACTAACTATTATAGGCAGGGTCTATGGCAGCCCTGCCGCGGGGGAGTGAGTCTGCGGGGATGTGCAGCACAAACACCTGCATGTAAACACATCACCGTGGAGAGTTCAATGACCTTTGCAGGTGTGGCCACGAGGTCTGATTTACATGCTGCCTTTCGCCGCGCAGAGCTCACTTCGCATGCCTCAAAGCTGAAACTATTAACGGAATCACGTCAAAACAAAGTTTGAGTTTGTGTGAACCGCCAGTGAACCGGACTCTCGACAGGTAGAACGAGCTTTTATTTACCTTTTATCGCGGTGTAAATCGGGGCGGCGCGTGTTTCTCTGAACGCCCCTGAACTCGCTCGTATCCAGGACTTCCTGAATGTGCGGCTAGGTTACAGTCCACTGTGTGACAGCCGGTTGAAGCTCACAGCTGCGGGGAAAGGTCCTCTGACAAGTAAGTAAAGTCTGTGTGGATGGCTCTCAAACGTTCAAACTAGGTTATAGATACATTAGAGCACTTTATGTGGTTCCATAAGGAAAAAAAAAACACACGAATTTCCGGGCGATTCGCTGTAATTACTATAAATACTGACCGTTTTTATGTATCGAGGTTAAACTATCATATGGAACCGCACGTTTTGTTTTTGTGCTTTTGTGAGAGCGCTTTTCTCTTGGTTGTCACCAAACTTGTAAATGGATATCCCAGCAATCGAGCGACGAAATACGGACTGCAGGTCGTTTGTCACCCATAGAGATAAGGCTGTAAAGTTTACTGTGTGGAGGCGAAATGTTCCCAGGTTACCTGCAGCATACTCAGTTAACCTATTGTTGACATAAAGACTGCACAATATGGATTGTTTTTTTTCCCACCCGATACTGACAGACAACAGGTAACTAACTGCTTTTTCATGACCAACACGAAAACGTTTTTTTATAGAATTAGAATTTCTGAGCTGTTATAAAATTGAAGAATTAATATTCCATCGCTCTAACCTAACCTAATTTATTTAACTTGCTTCACAATTGTTAAAAAATAAACAAAATAGCTCTGACTCTTTACATTTTCTTTAATATGATTAGGTTTATTGTTATATTTAGCTTTTAATACAGCATTTTTTTTTGGGGGGGGGGGAACAATTGAATTGATCAGCAAATCATTTTTTGGCCAAATATTTCTTTCCGTCACAGCAAAGTCTTGCACTTATTGTGCAAGATGAGATATTTACAGCAGCTGGTTTCCAAACAAGCCTTTGGGGTTGATGTTTTTTTCTGCTTCCAGCCTCTGACCAGCTGTGAGTTGTGGCAGATGGTGAAGCAGCACTATGGGTATGACCTGGGCCTGAGCCATGAAGAGATGGAGAACTTACAGATATCAGCAGACTCAAGCGTGCAGACCAGGTAAGCTCACCTCCATGGTCGCACAGCGCCACAGTGTTCTGTAATCTGACACCACCTATGTGCGTGTGTGACCGCAGCCTGACAGTGAGGTCTGGTGGTGATGAAGGTATAGGGAGGCTTGAGCGCCCCCCCACCCTTCGCCTTCCTGGGATGGAGCAGGGGCCTTTGGAGACCTCCACTCCTCAAGGGGAGGACTTGCCTTCCCCTATGGGCTCACAGAACTCTCCCAATGCGGTATTGCATTTTCTTTCTCCATTATTGCATAACCTGTGCATGAGTAAATCTTCTCACACCTCATTGTTTTGCATCACCCTGAAGCAGGATGACTCTCGCAGCACTCCGTCTCAGCGACGCAGCCCGATTCCCTCGCTGGACCGTCACGCCCCAGAACGGGTTTCCAAGCGCTCCTCGCTGTCTCTCGACCTCAACGCCAACGAGAACGACCTGTCTGAGCAGAGCGGTTCGGAAAGCATCGAAGATGGTTAGAGGAGGCACAGAAGAAAGTTTGAACTCGTGTTTTGTACTTTTATGGCTAAATGTTTTACTGTCCCTCTTTAAACTGTCTGATTTATCAGTGGAGGAGCGAGTGGGTACGCCCCAGGTGCAGGGTCGGCTTTATCTAAACAAGGTGTTCCACATCAGCGCCAGCAAAATGTTTGAGCTGCTCTTCACCGACTCCAGCTTCATCCGCAGGTTCATGAACGTCAGGAAGATAACCAGTAAGTTTTGGAGCTGTGTGTCATCCAAAAAACATCATGGCAGGGAAAAAAAGCAAAGTTAAATAAAAAAAATATTAAGCAGACATAATTATTTTTTTTTATTATTTTCATTCTGTTTTCTTATTTTAAAAATATTTTATTTTTTTCTTCATGTCCCTTTATTCTTCAGAATCACCTTTTTCTTTTCCTTTCTCTTTCTAATAATTCATCCATATGCTCCCTGTTAAAAGATATATATAACAACAATCTATCCACCTATCCACCAAATTTTTTGGTGTATAGTATTTAAGCTCTCCTTTTTGCCATCAGATGCCAGCTTTAACGCCTGGCAAAAGGACGTCTCAGGAAACATGAAGAGGAGCCTGAACTACACGATAACCATTAGCAACCCTCTGATTGGCAAATTCTCCACCGCCACAGAGAACCAGGTGTGTATACATCCGTGTCAGTGATGTGTGCTCGCTTGAATGGATGAATTAACGTGTTTGTACTCCAATTATCTGTCAGACGCTGTACAAAGAATCCCGGGATGGTCAGTATTACCTCCTGGACTCCGAAGTTTACACTCACGACGTTCCCTACCATGATTACTTCTACACTCAAAACCGCTACTACATCATAAGTCACTCGAAACGGAAATGTCGGCTCAGGTTGGATATAATGATATGAATGTATCTTTTGTCTTTTTTTTTTTTTTTTTAAGTGACCTCCATTTAACATGCATGTTGTGTTGCCAGGGTTTGTACTGATGTGAAATACAAGAAGCAGCCATGGGGCCTGGTCAAGTCCTTCATCACCAAAAACTCCTGGAGCGGCATAGAGGATTATTTCAGACAGCTGGGTACGCAGAAAGCCGTGTTGGAACAGGGGAAGTGCTCTCCTCTGCCTCCACACTGTCCTCTTCCCTTAGCCTGTGGTTTATTTATCTCTGATGTGATATGAACTGTTTCCTCCAGCACATGTCAGACTTTGCAGCAGCAAATCCTTTTACAGCTGCATTTGCAAGGAAGGAGAAAGGGATAAAATGAGCAGTCTGGCCTGCATCAGCCTGAAGTTATCAGACATTTTAAAGGGATAGTACAGATGTGGTTTGGGTACTTATCTGTAGTCAGTGTATTTTATGTGAGCTATATTTATAATACATTCACTGCTTTATCTTGCAGTCACACAGCCTTGTTAACATTTACATGGGGGTGACTGAAGCTGTTCTATGATCACCCCATTTAAGTTTGTTTTACCTGCAATATCTGTTTAATCCCTTTCTAAATACCAGACCCTTTCACAACATGGTGTTTTTCTGCCTTAATGCCATTTTTGACTCTTTGTGGGCTTGTGATAACACTGTACAGAGGCAGAACTGCTGGAGGAGGAAGCAGAGATAAATCAAGGAGGTGGAGAGTCGGGGAAGATGGGCGGGCTTCGGAGGAGGAGGCGCACTTACAGCCGGACACTGCCTGAGCACATGAAGCCCAGCAAGCAGTACTTGCAAGACCCTGAACAGCACAGAGATGGCAACATGGGTACATGATGTTACACTGTATATAATGATTTTTAAAAACAAGTTTAGCGAGAAGATCGAAACTGTTCCTGTCAGCTGCTTAAATAGGAAGCTACCGCAAGGAGATAGTATGCTAAGCTTAAAGCTTCTTACGATAATTAACTGCACCATTTAAGATTATTAATGGTCAAAAGCAGAGTGAACTGAAACTGATAAGCCTAGTTTTTATGAAGTCTGCAAGTTGTGGCTTTACGAGTGGTTTATGTTCTTTCTGGAGTCACCATGACGTTGCTAGAAATTCACTGTGCCTGGCCTAAAATAGTCTACTAAATAATGGCATGAAAGTCCAATGAGTCCTTGTTAATACTTGTTTTTATGCAGATTAAACAAACATGAAAAAGTGTCAGTTGAATTTTAGAAGTGCAGGGATGTGAATAGTCACTTGGCTCCGGCTTAATATTTAATGAACAGGATCTTATTAAACTGTTCTATGTTTTTTAACTGAGGACAATCTGTGACTGCTCAGTTGAGACATGAACAGTTTTGAATTTAAATGTATTGATTTCAGAAGTGTAAAATGAACTTTTTTTATGTGACTGCCTTATTGTGTTGCATCTCGTCACACCCACCAAATAGCTGCATTCTTATCTCAGCCCATTGCAAAACATTGCACACCACTGGGAACCACAAGTGCAAAACTTTCTCATCGTGACTGCTACCCAACATTTTTTTACAATATATGATTTATGTTTTTTTTAACCTGTCCTGCTATGTTTCAGGCCCCATAGAAATGAATGGTCCGCCCAGATGGAACACCACGCTAATCGTGGCTGGGATGAGTGTGATGTAAGTTAACCTGAAAACGTGTATGTGTAAAGGAATGAACTGCATTGATGATAACCACAAGCTGTGAGATTAAACTCAACTTTATGCCTCTCTCAGTTTGCTCATTCTGACGGTGATGAATCTGGGGCTGTTTTTCAAGTTGTGGGCCATGGAGGACGTGGCCCACCGCATGTACCTGAGCACAAAGCAGCGGCTGAGGGAGAGGACTGAGGCCAGGTCAGATCACTATATGTGCCTTTGCAATGTGCAGATTTTCATCCTCTGTCAAAAACAGTTACTATATTAATAGTTAATATAGTCTGTCAGAAAGGAGAAGTGTCGGTGTGGGTGGAGAGGGGGAATGGGTTCTTCTTCCTCCACTTTATTCTGTCTGTGGCTTTTAAGCAGCCCACATATTAGAGAGCTCTTATTCAAATGAGTCAGTGTTGAAACTGCCTGTTTCTCACCCTCACTAACTGGAGTTATGTAAGTGTCGTCTTGCATCTGTGCTCTTCTACTTTTAGCCCTCCTCTTACATGTCCTTCACTGACTCCATCTTTGTGTTCTGCTGCTTGATGGAGCAGATGTGAATGTCAAACATGGCACATAACAATAACCACTTTTGTTTTGTTGTTTGGCAGTTTGGCCCATGAATATGGGCCTAGACTTGGACCAGGGTTTAAGAACAGAGAGGATGCAGAGCTGCTAAAAACTGTACTACAGGACTCCATCAACTTATTAGAACAGGTAGGAAAAGCTGGGAATGCACTCCATGAATGAAATTATTGTAGCTCCAGTTTGGCTATGATGCTGATTCTGCACTGCCTTGTGCAAAACAGTGCAGTTTCTGACATGTTATCTTGTAGTCTGAAAGCAGGGACAGGCAGCACTCCTTTCTTGTGCATGAGCTACTTCAGGATTTTTATTCCACTGACAAAATAAAATGATATATCGTTTATACCTTCTGATGGATAATTGGTGGATTTTCCCCTCTAAGGGCAGTGTTGTATTTGCCCTTAAATCACATATTTGTCCAACAAGATCTCCAATCTAAACAGAATGGGTTGTTTTCACCAGAACGACCCAAATAAGCATTTTGCAGTTTCACGGAGGAGAGTTTAAAACATAAATGAGTCGTATTGACCCACGAATACAAAAAACCTATGGGGTGATTTTTAAGGGGAGACCAGTCTGATTGGCCAGGCTCTTCCTATTATCTCTGCCTTACAACCAGCAGCTGCCTATCACGTATATTTATAGCAGTCTTGCAACACTTAATACCACCTAGAGCAGGTGTTCTAGCTGCTGAATCAGTTCTTCTTCTCTTCATAGCTCCGCAGTTCTCTGGTGGTGCTGCAGCATAACTTTGCTATGGCAAATCGCACAGCAGCACCACAGTGATGCTCCACAACTGGAGACGGCAGAGGGCCTTCCCCCGGCCCTGTGGAGGGGGAGGGGGGGGGCTGCAGAAGTGAAGTGCCTCTGAGGAAATCTCTAGTATCCAGTGAAGTTGCCATGTAGACATCCCCAGACCCCCTGACTTGCCCTGTGCTGCCAGGGGTTACACGTCCCCAAGCATGCGGCGGAGCATCAGGTGCCAGGATGTTTTTTTTTGTTTTTTTTTAAAGCTGTGGACTGATTTGCTGCGAGGACAGAGTTACATCAGAGTCTGCTGCACATGGAGCAGCAGGTTTAGATTTCTGCAGGGTGCTATTGTCTGCTCCCTCGACTGGTTTCTTTTTCACCGTCCCTTTAAATAGCAGCATTGGATTTCAGAGATAACACCTTTCCCATTTGCCTTTCTGTGTTTTGATGAGCCTTGTACCCTACCTAGCGAACTGCTGGAAATACTTTTATTTTTGTTTTATTCTGGGATGTGAGTCCATTTTATTTAAACAATACACTTTTCACTATACACATTTTTGCACATATTTTAATTTTTGCACAAGTGCCTTGCAGATAAGGCTTTGTTTTTAAAATATCTGATGGGATTTTTTTTCCAATAAAAAATGTACAATCAGTGACTCTTTTGTGATCACAATGATTTATGTTCTTGTATATATAAACTATGGAATTATAATTTTACAAATGCAAATGAAACAAAACTTTATAATACTGTATAAAGCCAAATCTGGTGTATGGAAGATATTACTGATGGTGTGCCTTTTTTAAAACCACATTCAGTACATATTTGATTAATTTGCCTCATTTACCTGTACATCTGTAATAACTGATTTTTTTTAAAAGAAAGTTTAAAAAAATGGCTTGTAATTTTGGGGTGGGTGAAATTCTCTCAGGTTATCTCAGCACTATGCTCTCTGAATGTCATCACTACATGCAAGCTTGTTCTGAGATTTACACTATTTTCTTTTTTTTTATTATCAGTTGTTGGTGACACAGCACTACAATTCTATGAGCCTTGTTTGATGTTTACAGTGTTTCCATCGTTGTTGTATATGTGCATAATTTTTTTCGGCTGTTCTTACTTATATCCACTTCTGCAAGCGACCACTTGTTTAAAATTGGTTTCTGTTTTTGCACATTTTTAGCCATACTGCAATTCACTGTTTTAATAAACATGATATCTGGACAGAATCTCTACTTCGTCTGTAAACATCTTTTAAAGTACAATAAATTTAAGTTGCACATGATTATTTTTAATAACAAGTCCGCCAAAGAAATCAGGCACGTGTTTTCTTTGTGTTGCGTTGACATGATTATTTTCATTATTGATAAGTCAGCTTTTTTGTCTTCATGAATTATTGTTTATAAAAGTTTTTAAATATCAATATAAGATAAAATGGTGAAACGTGCAGCTATTTATGTTTTGTTTGCTCATACCAAAAAAAATTCAGACCAGTGTTGCTTTAACTAAAATTATTTATAAATTATTAATAAAGATTATAAAGAGAAGCTGCAGCTCATGATTATACATAGGTTGGTGAATAGTTATGGTTGCTTCACTTAAACTGCCTCTGTTCAAGGTCAAATAACACATTACTCACTTTTAAGTGTAATACTGGACAGAAAGAACGAGAACGTATTTATTAAGTCAGAGTTACTGGCCTTTTTATTATATGATGCTGGTAGGAACTGCACACTGTGGATGGAAACACAAGCGGAAAACTAATTTGGAGCAAACCCAAATGTGTGTTTGTTCTCTTGTCACAGGTGAAATACAAAACTACATCTTTAATTATTTACCACTGGCCTTTTTTTTTTTTTTTTTTTTTTTTTTTTTTTAAATTTATTTATTTATGCAAATCATAAATAAGATGCGTGAAGGTGAGTGAATTGATATGTAAACAGGGATGGGAAAATTTCCATCTATGTGGTGATGAATACAAATGCACTAAAACTAAAACTATAAGAAGTAGGCGTGAGACATTTAAAGAAATAGACTAAGATCCCACCCCTAATCTCCCATCGAGCCAATCAGAGTTGAGCATAGTGGAGTGAAACCTGGAGTGGCCAATCAGCTATCAGTCCGCTCCCTGAACAAGCCCCTGTGAGATCTTGGGTTTGCGTCTTCGATTTCGACAGGATTTACACTAAATAAATTATTATATGAAACTAGATACAAAAATTACACTACTTACACCTTTTCAAAAATATTTATCAGATGAAGTTTTACGTGAAGCAACCCACGTATACAGTACGTGAACGCACCTCTTGACAGTTGGAAACGGTTTGATCCGCCCGCATTAACGGAACGACGTAAACACGCTGGTAAAACACACCCAAACTCACACAGAGTCGGGATTTAAATTCAACAGAGAAATAATGAAAGGGTTTGTTTTGTACAGTTCATGAGGTTTACATGGCTGCCTTGTAGGTGTGGGACTCGAAACGTCTCCTGGGCGGGGAGAGTCCGCCCGGCTCATTGGACGTCAGAAAGGGAAACTGTTTAGGGGCAGAGCTACAGGACGTTTTACTGAACAGACAACCGGAACCCGGCAAAACCCGGCGAGAAGACCCCCTGTTCCGTCGACTTGAACCAAGACTGGTTGTTCGCCAGCTACTGTTCTGGAGACTTCCGTGACACACTGGGAGTCATGTAGCTCCGAGAAACCCCGGATACAACAGCTGTTACCAGGAGAAGGACTTCCGTTGAGGAGCCCGGCTAAAGGAAACCGTTTCTGTTGGGAAGCGTCGGTATGTAGCAGCTCAGTGCTCAGGTAGGTAAAACGGTACTTAAGCATTTGTGTGTGTGTGTGTGTGTGTGTGTGTGTTTTATGCCAAATATAAACCTCGTTTTGTGCAGTGGCATGGTGACAGGTATGATGTGAAAATCTGGGTCAACTGTCTGTGACCTGCAGTCGGTGATTAACTAACTGTCCAGATATGAGACGAATTACCCCAGAAAAGCACAGAATTATGCAAGCAATACTTAATTTTAGCGTTAAAAAAACATGCACCAACGTAAACAAGCCTTCTGTTGTCTCCTCGTAGCATCATTAAGAAAAACACGAACCAACTTAGCCCCTTTATTGTTTGATGTTCAAATAAGTTTTGAGCCGCAAAGTCTTAATATATGTAAATTGCTAACTCGGTGCTCGGTGGCTAAATGCAGTAAGTAGTCGCCTCATTTACATGTACTCAGTTTTAATCGAGACACAAGTTGCCTATGCTCTAATCTGAGTAGTCATTTTTTAGTTATATATGTTCATAGAAAGAATATGCAGACTACTAGCAGAGGTGGACTCAGCCTGTCTGAGGGACAGGGGTGGAAAAAAGGCACCAGCTGTATGTAGTGGGGCACCAGCTTGTAGACAGTTTTCTAGCTGTATGGTAGCTTTTTATATAGGATCTTGCAGTATGTTTTCTTTATCATAAGGAACATTGCATTTTTCTCTCTGTGGCTTAGATGCTGAGAAAATGGATACACTTTTCATTTCAAAGTTACAGCCGGCAGATGCTTAGATATGATTTTAAGACACTTTCCCATCTCTGGATATTAATTAAACAATGTAAATTATTTTGAACCTGTATACATTTGTTGTAGTTGTTCTTAAAAGTTGGGTTTTTTTTTTTCGCTGGCTAAATATTATGGTAGTTATTTTGTTATCACCAACAGTTGCAGATTTGCATTCCCATCCTTAAAACACATCAGTCATAAACTACAGCCATCTTGTTATATTCTAAAGACTTTTTCATGTCCTGCTGAAATTGCAAAAACTCGGTCTACCTCAGAATATCCCTGTGTGTTGCAAAAGCACCGAAAGCTGCTGAGCACCGCAGTCACACTGTGAATACATGCAGCAGTATTCATTTTTTCTGTGAGGGAGCAGATGTGCCAGTTGGTGCCACCACACACCCACACAACCATTAATCACTGCATGCAGCCTTCTGTCTTCTCTGTAGGCCCTTACACAGGCTGCCTGGAAGGACTCACCAAGTAGATGGTGGTGACCTTTCCTGAGCCTGACGTCTCTTCATCCTGTTAGTTTGATCAGTGGCTGACTGATAATATTAAAAAAAAATCAATGTAATGCTTTGATTTATTGCCAAAAAGATGGTCATTAAACTGAGCCAGATCCCCTCCAGAGAGAGGTTTTGCTGAGCTGGAGGATTAATCCCACTTTGTGCTACACTAATTTCGGTCTCTTTGATGGAAAGGACACAGAAGACCTGTAATTGTTATAAATGCTTTCACTGCGTCACTTCAGCCTAAACCCATCCGTGCCATCTGAACAAGCAGCAGGCTGCAGTGGTGGAAATGTCCAGCCCCTGTATATCATTAAAGCATAACAGATGTGTGACAGATGTGAGGGTAGGAGGTGGCTTGGGTCGGGTCAAATGAGCCGGGTCTGCTTTATGATGGTAGAAATCTGTTGGGATAGGCTCCACCATGTAAAACATGCTAATAGCTGGTAAGCTGCTCTGTGCAAAGGATATTTTTAGCAAAGTGGGCTTTTAGAGGTATTTACTGTCATCATCTTTCACTTCCTGTTCTTATTTGCTAGTTTATAAGTCTCTGAATCTCATTTTATCTGTAAAAATGTTTAATAGGGATTTTAAAAAAAAATGTCATAGGCTGTCATCATGAAGAAGCGAGCCAAAAAGGCGCTGGAGGAGGAGGAGACCTTGTGCTGCTGCGAATATGTGAACAGACTTGGGGAGCGCAGCCATGTGGCAGCCTGCTGCTGTGACTGTGAGGACCTGGATGACGCCTGTGACAGGTAAGAGACTTTATACTTTGAGGCAGTTGCTTAGGTCATGAAACATGTTGGTCACCGTAGCTGATAAAAAATTTCCCCCCTTTTTACCCCCTAAGGTTTCTGAAGAGGGAGCCTCAGAAACCTGAATCCCTGTCTCACGTGGCTGCAGTTTTCTCAGACCGGATTCGTGTACCCTGGTTGTGGGGTGGAGCCCGAAAAGTGGACCTGTCCGTTATCCCACCTCTTATCCTGCTCCCAATCCTGCTGCACCTTGCTGCTCTCCACTTCCTGCTCGGTATGGTGACTCTGACAGCTCTGCCGGGCCTGGTGCTGTGGTACTACTATTTCACCCACCGAAAGAAGGGACGGACACTCTTCTTCCTCAGCCTGGCCCTCTTCTCATTGGCCTACATGTACTACTTGTTCATCACTGAAGTGCTTCCTCGTGGGGATGTAGGCAATGTGCAGATAGCTGTGGTAACTTTGGGAGTCATCCTCACACTGACAGCTCTTGTTCACACCAAGAGAGAACCTGGCATTGTGTGTCCTAGCCAAGAGGCCGTCCACAGCACGGTCACATATTACAGCCCTCTGGCGGACAGAGATCCTGCCGTTAATGGAGGAAGGCAGGATGTGACGATGACGGTGGCCAACCGGGCAGGATCGTCGGAGCATGCAGAGTTGGAGCTGAAGGAAAGCAGCCGAAGGAACTGGTGTCCGGTGTGCAGAGTGGTGCGGCCCCCAAGGACGGGACATTGTCGCATCTGTGGTGTCTGCGTGCTGCGTCTCGACCACCACTGTGTATGGTGGGTTCCATTAAAGTACCTCTCACTCAGCCTATCATCACTGTTTCTTCCATTTCATCTCACATCTTAAACACTGAAGTTGTCTTCTTTGTCATCTGCTCGTCTTTGCTACACAATCTATTTAATAAATCTAAAGAAAAGTCCTTTAAATTTTCAAAACAATGCCCTTAAGCGACTGTCTTTCTTTCCAGGATACGTTATCAGCTCAGAATGAATGAGTGTTTGTCCTGATCACACCTGCTGTGTCTTTATTTACCATATTTGTACGTTGTGTCGAGTCATCATCACACACCTTCGTTTATATCAGCTAAAAGTGAACACTTCCTTGCTTTCATCCACTCCTACACTTATATGTGTGGTCCTGCATGTGTGTAATGTAGTGTAACCCTGGGGTCTCAGTACGATGTTTTGTCTGCCTGTGTGTGTACTTGTGTGTTTGTGGGTCTGTTCTGTTGCTGCCCGGGTAGGATAAACAGCTGTGTGGGTCAGGCCAATCACTGCAGCTTCCTGCTTACGCTCGTCCTCTTCCTGTTGACGTCCCTGTACGGGATCAGCCTGGTGCTGCAGAGTGTGTGTCCGGATCAATACCTCGTCTTTGCCTTGCTCTACTGCCCAGGAGTCTACAACCAGTACAGGTACTTTAAGCAGACCTTATACAATCATATTCCCTTATAAGTGAAATATCCTTGGTTTTTTTCTCTTTAAATATAAAGCATATCTAAAGGCTATTTGAATACACTGAAAGTATTGGAATGCCTAGTCTGCAGAAACACTGACCAATCAGAGCGGACACGGTATTAAAACAAAGTGTTTTAGACAGGGAGCATAAGAAAATACATTACAAGAGAAATCCAAAGTATGAGTATACACCTGAAAATTGGTCAGATCTGAATTACTTGTTGAATCTTGTATTTTTTGTTATCTTGTTTGTTGCTTCACTCCAGATGCAGAAATGAATGCACAATCACAAATAAAGTACTAATTAATAAGTCTCCTTCTATAAAAGCAAATATATTACAAACAAATATTCT
>JAOWBC010000812.1:8409861-8422276 GCA_028566105.1 Hypoplectrus providencianus | reverse complement strand
AATGATCATACGTTGAAGTTGTCACCTCCTTTTTGTTTGGATATTTTCCCTCCATCTTGTGTGTCCGAGAGCATAAATGTGTTATGGATGGTGGGTTCATGTGTTTTTTGTAGCTTTTTGTTTGGCTTGGGGTGTTCGTTTTTGCTGCTGAGTGAGTATTTTTACCATAGCGGTTTACTCATTGCTCAGTCCATTAAATGTGTTAGAGTGGGTGGCCTGTGGAAAACAGCGTGTGTTTTGTGATAGCACTTCTAACATTAAGTTCCAAAATGCTTCACAATCAGGCAAAATGGACAGATATTAATAAAATGGAATGAAAAATCATCCCAGGAAAACAAATATAGAATGAATAAAGGAATATGTAAATCAGCCAAGAAGCAGATAAAGAACCAAAGATTCTACTCATGATGGCACTTTAAAGAAGTTATTTATAGTAACACTCAAGAAAAAGCTGTGTTTTAAACATGTCTGACAAGATAACAAAAAAAATCAGATAATCCTCTTGGAATCGCTAAAATCTAAGACGGATTAGTCTTCATAATCTTTGTCAGATGGAGGAGAAAAAAAATTATAAAAGCTTTTTTAGTGTGAGAAAATTGGAAAACGGTATGTCCGCCACTGGTCGGTGAGCCATGAAAAACACCCAGCCACTTCCAAAGATCTGAATTATAAAAAGCCTTTCATAGACAGCTTTTCTTTGAGCGACCGCCTCCAAGTCAGATAGCAGACGCACATTCAGTTCGGTTTGCAAGGAAGTATTTAGGAGGCTTTTTATTATTCAAATCCATGGCCCATACCTGGACTTGGATTTACCCTTGTAGGTAAAAAAGTTCTTTTGCTTATTGTAATTCTGTTGTAGGAGCATGTGTGATAATGAAAAGCCAGAAGTGCCTCCTTTTCAAACAGGATATTAAAAAAAATCAAGGGCACCTCGGGGGCTTTTAGAAAGTTTGGTTGGAGGATTGAGGACAGGCTGAATTTGACTGAAATAATTGCTTGCTTTTTTGCTGCAGCTTGTGCTTTAAATGGACAAGCTGGCTGATTCACCTTTGTGTTGGCCTGTTTGAGCTGGATGAGGCTTTTCCAGGGCGCCAGGCCTCGCCGTAGCAGCAAGTTTCTGTGGTAGTGTTGAGTGGCCAGCTTCAGCAGCTCCTGCTGCCTCTTTAGCTGCCTCTGTTTTTCCTCTTCCTTCTGCACACAGACAGGAAGAAGTGACATTTATTTTAACATTCTGTAATGTGTCATGAGGGTGCAGTCCAGCTACATGATGCTCAGTGCTTCCATTATTCTGAGTTATGTTTTTGAGACATAAGATATGAATCTTACCTCTCTTTTTTGCCTATTCTCCTCTCTCTTCTTTTCCACTGCTCTGCGTTTCTCCTCCTCCTCCTCCCTCTGTCTCTGCTCCTCAGCAGCTTTCAACTCAGCCTGAAAAGTTACATTAAGATTCTTAATTTCTCATACAATTATAACTTGTTAATCATCTTAAAAGACAATTTGGCGAACCAGAAAAATGTTATTCACTTACTAGTTTTTGCTCTTCCTTCTTTTTCTTGACTTCCTCAATTTCCTTCTTTCGCTCTGCACGTTGTTGTGCACGTACCTCCATGGCTTCACAGAGAGGGAGAGGATGAGGCGAGCACAAGGGTTAGTATTCCTCTGGGGTACAGAGTCTCAGGAGTGGATATGTGGATGTTTTTAGAGCTGTACCGAACAGTACAAAGCTTTGAAACTTCATTAATGACGTTGAAATCGGGAATCAACATTATGATGCTGCACCACTTTTTTCCTTTTTTTTACAGAAACCCTAGGTTATTAATGTATTTTTATATTCTGAACACATCTCTGTAAAGAAAACATGTGTGCCGCTGTTGTGGACTGTGGACCTAAAGGCTTTTATACTACCAATGTTGTGACACCATGTGCCTGATTCAGGGTCATGCAATTTTCTTGACAAAAGAAGAGCTGCAGCATTCTTCACCCAGAAGAAGATATGTACCTGCTATTCATGTTTATATGTATATGTATTTGTGGTCCTCTGCTAATAAGCTCTCTGAGTGACAGACCTTGCAGACTGACCTGAGATGATTGGATGGGGGCGGGTCTGGCATGTGACAGCTTTCCTTGGAGGTGCACTGAGACTGTCAGATTCTCCAGTCACTGTGGGTGCCCTGCAACAGCAGCCAGAAGCACAGAAACAAAGGCCCGTCTTGACTGTCTGCACACTCACATCTTCCTGATACTTGCTTGGCAAATTTTATTCAGACAGGCAAACTCAACTGACATGTGTCAGACTGTCCATAAATATATAAATGAATTTTATACCAGGAGATGAAGGGCAGAACCTTTTGCAATTACTCGTAGAAACTCTAATCAAGCTTGTATAGAGTTCTCTGAAAGTCTGTAAGAGCATAAATATATAACAACTTCTGACTGAAATATTAGCTTTTGCACAACCTCTTGCTCCTCTGCTTTAAAATCCTTCTGCAGCTCAACCGTTTCTTTGTATCTACTCCCATGGGGCTGGTATTTAATATGGAAAGCTATTAACAGATAATGACTTTTACCCCTGTTCACCTCGATGTAGCTCCTGAAAACAAAGAGTGTCTGTACTATTCTAGACATTTGAGTTTCAGTTGAAAGGGGTGATATTTCTATAAAATCCTTTTGGCCCATGTTGAACCACTGACGTGTACTCAGCACGTGACCTGCCAACATGAGTCTGCTCTGTAGATAGAGAGATGAGTTAATCAAAGTTAGTTTTCATCATCTAAACCGAGTTTTGAAGCTATTGGTGCATGTGGTACATGCAAGTATGAAGACTGTCTTACAGTTTAGCTGTCCAGTTGTATGTTACATTTGAGTATTGAATAAGAGGTCTGACCAAGAATTTATATGCACACACTGAAGTGTATTGTTCACAGAACTAAACAATCCTAATCGCCAGGAAAGGCACAAAACCTGCAGATTTTTATCCATATTCCTATGCCTACTTCTAACCCTTTACTATCAAATTATTTGGCCCTTTTTCAATAACATTTTTATAAGAAGGAATAGTGAGTGTATCGTAACATGAAAATATAAAAACATGTAAGAACAAGTAAGAAAAATAAGTGAATGAAATAACAATATATATATACACCCAATATACCCAACCCAAAATGTTCTCTTATGGCCTACAACTGACTAATAAAGTAGTAATAAAAGGTTATAAACTCATCTAAAGGTTGTGTCTTGAACTTTGCAGTGAGCCTACCTCAGCTTTGTGTGGCTCTTTGGTCGCGAGCCTCCTGTCAGATTCATCTGTGTGAGCTGTGCCGCTTTCTCCATTTCCATCTCCAGCCCCTTCACAGTCTGCTCCTCCTTCAGCCGGGCAATCTGCCCCTGCTGCTCTTTCAACAGCTTCCTTTGCTGTGAAATGATCTGCTGCTGGACTGCGTGCCTGTTTTCAAACGTGCTGCCCGGTGTTGCTGTGCTGACCCTGCAGGTACCTCTCTGCTGTGCCCCGTGGAGCTCAGCGGCGGTCAGTGTTGCATGGCGTCGGGTCACCTGCCATGGCTGCGTGGGCTGGGCCGGAGCACCCACAGGGGCCTTACTCTGATGTACTGCAGAGGCATTGTGGGCTGAAGTGCTCGACCTGTGGTGATCTTCCTTCAAAGTAGGAAACAGAACAGATACAAAGATGGTACTGTGAAATAATCCATCCTTCACTCAGATCTAGGAAAGCTTAAGGGGGATAACATGGATTTACAGTGCTTTTTGAATTTCACTGAGAAAGGAATCCCAATTCAAAGCAGCAGGGGCCTGATAGACAGTATGGCCTCTTTATTGACCTCTCGACCATGAACTCCAGCTACTCCAGCTCTTGTTCTTTTCTTTTTTTTTCCGTCCCTTGAGCTCTGTCCCACTATCCTACACCTCTTATTTCTCTCCAGCATTATTTCCATCTGCTCTTTGCCTTCCTGTCACCTATATTCACACTCCCTCTCTCTTCCCTCCGCTCAAGTCTCCAGAGTTGTGAATATTTCAACAGGAAAAGTTCCTTCTCTCTGGTTCACTTACTGAGGAGAGTTCAGGTCATCCTACGCATAGAAAAGATTTGGAAAACTGTTTTTATTCAATTTTAAATCCCAAGCCTCAGTCATTTTAGCCTTTAGCATCACCTGCCAATGACTGGGCTGATGTTTTAGTCATGATCTCACCCAGTGTGTAAAAATTGTGATTTGTCAGGTTGTTTTGAATTGCATTGTTTCTAATGATGTGAGGATGTGAGTGCATAGCTCACCTTCTCCCTGCTCTGTGAGTGGGTGGACGCCTCAGATGGGACCATAATTGGCTGAAAAGTTTGGGTGTCTGTGGCCTTGAGCCTGCCTGTCGATGCAGCATGGATTAAGGCAGCCATCTTGCGCCGGGTCTCCTGCTGCTGGGCCAAAAGATCTTGTTGCTCCCTCTCCATGCGACACCATAGCTGCCACTCATTGAAGCATCGCCGTAACAACCGCTTTCTGTCACTCTCTGCAGCCAGGCGGGATCCTCTGGAGGAGGGAACAGATGTGATTATATTTGTAGCTGTTAAGTATTGCTTTGTCAGGTTTACCAGGATCAGCATGTGCATTCAAGTAATTTCTTTGAGTTTCTTGCCTGTTTTCAGCTCGTAGATCGTCCTCTGTTCTCTCCACCTCTCGCTGCTGTTGTGC
Organism: Hypoplectrus providencianus; assembly: GCA_028566105.1. NCBI lineage: Eukaryota > Metazoa > Chordata > Actinopteri > Perciformes > Serranidae > Hypoplectrus > Hypoplectrus providencianus. Next base: position 8,417,579 of record JAOWBC010000812.1, on the reverse strand, counting down.
TGCCCACACCAAGGCCCGCCACGCTCGCCAGGCTCTCAGCTGCCGCTTCCAGTCACAGAGCGCCAGGGCCTTACCTAAACGTAGCCTTCGGCCCAGCACCACCGAGTACCATCGAGAGAAATGCCTCTGCAGACGCTTAAGCATTTGCATAAATGTATAATGACATGCAGGGCCACGAGTCAGAGAATTCACATCAATATATTTGCTCTACGTGCAAGTAAGCCCACACTATGGGTACCAACCTTAAGATTATGCATGCGAACCATAGTTTGAATTTTCTGCTCTTTATAAACTTGCTCTGTGTCCTGCAGCGGCTGTTTTGCTGGAAGTGAAGGAGCTGACTGGAGGCTTCTGGCTGCCCTTTGCCCTTCCAATCGCTCCCTTTCCCTGTGGAATAATAACCATCAGCATAACTGTGTCCATACTGCATAACTATTACCTTTATTGTGTATACTTCACGTCAACCCTTGCTCAAGGGCACTTCAGTTCTTGATCTGTGGAATCCGCAACCCTCCCGTTACAGGCCCAATTCCCAACCTGTATGCCACAGACTACCTTCCATCACTGGATTTCTGCATGGCTGGTCCACACTTTGTGGGAATTACATAGCAGTGTCATGATGCAGACCAATAGGTTGTGCAGCCTCCACGGGGACACACCTCCACAACACTTGTTTGGGACATATATGATGCAATGAGACTATTTGTAGGGGGTTAACACTTCATCACAGGCCAGTGGTTGCTGTACCATACCTCTGTCGGACCAGCTGCTCCAGGCCTCTCCTCTCCTCCATCTGCCGCCGCAGCCTCACCATCTCCTGCTGCACCATCTCCTCCTGTCTACGTGCCTCCTGCTTCTTCCTTGCCTCCTCCTCTCGCTCCCTCCTCTTTGCCTCCTCCCTGGCGCCCCGTTGAGCCTCCCTCTCCCTCTGCTGCTTCTGCCTCTCAGCCTCCCGCCGTGCTCTGTTCTCTCGCACCTTCAGTAACAATTAGTGTAAGTGAGAACGGGTGCTCATCGATCCTGCTGATTCTACACCCAGTGACAGTTTCCCCACCTACAGACTTTGTATTTCTTTTCTTGAGGGAACTGAGACCCCCTTTGGTCACGTACTGTACCTGTAGGTGCCGAGCTTCCATGGTGACAACCGGATCTCTGAACTTTTTCCTTGTTTGTCCAACATCCAGCGCCAGTTCATCCATCACCGCAGAGTCCAAAACCTCCTGCTCCATCAGGTCTTGTAGGAAGTTGTTTACAGCGCTGTGATCTTCTTCCTCGACCAGGTGGTTGTACAGATCTTTGCACAAGAGAGATTGAACCATAACTGGGGAGTTTTAAAAAGGTCTACACATTTTATTCCCTTGATATTTGTACTAGGAATTACTGCTGAACATTACAAAGCAAAAAAAAAAAAATGCTGGCCTTTAGAGGGATTGTAGTGAAAATCAAAGTGCTGAATTTTAACACTTGTTGAAGAAAAAAGACATCTTTTCTAATCTAATCAAAAAACTTTCAGTTACCATAAATATTACCTCCACCAAGGGGATCATGTTTTTAGCTCAGTTTGTTTGTCTTTTTGTCTATCATCATCATGATTAAAGCAAAACTGCCACCAAGAACCAGAACCCACAAGTTCTGGGTTATAAAGATATTGGGTTCTAGGCCAGGACCCATTAGATTTTTGAGCAAATACAAATGACGAGAAGGATAAACAAATTATTTTTCATTTTTGTTAACACTGAAAGATCGGTCAGTTAGCAGAAGTCTACCCTCTCCAGGTGCCATTCTAGCATATAATGTTTGTTCTGTAGTTTAACTCTACTGTTGTGCAGTTAGAAATTTGTTGTGAAAACATAGAAACTTCAACATCTAAAGTTTTGTCTCTTGCTTAAAACATTGCAGTTTGATACTCAAAGTTTAGGACTTAGGACATGAGACTAGACCTGCCATCTGTCTGTCTTGACTTAGAACCATCCTGTGTGCTGCTAGTTAGATAATGTCCCTCTCACTTGGTGAAACCTTGCTTTAATTAATCAGTCCTGTTATTTTTATTCACCATTTCCTATTAAAAAAGAAGCTCAAGTATGTTGCATAGGTCACAAAAGTTTTGTCTTTGTTTCGTACCGTCAAAGTTGCTGTAGTTAAGGAGAGCAGGCTGAGCACAAGCCAGTGCAGCAGGGCTCGTCCTCTCAGCGGAGTACATCAGGTCATCTTCCTCCTCCAGTTCCAGCTGCAGCCGCAACTTGCTGCCCAGCCAATCACCAAGAAGAGCTTGAGCTGCAAGAAGTAACCACCCAAATATCATTGTTGGGCCTTTCGCTACTGCACAGACTCAACTTTATTATATAGGTAACACATCTCTGGAGACACCTCCTTTATTTCTTTTTATGGGCTGACCTACCTTCACTGTAAGCGTCATCATGATCTCTTAACTGGTCAGAGCTTTGCAATGGTATGGCTAGACTGTTGGTTCTTGAATGAGGTTTCTTGTGGGAGAAGACTTCAGATACAGCAAACTCAGAAGCCAACTCCACACGCTAAGAACAAGAAAATAGGCAAATTAAAGCTTATTTTTATGATCAATTCATATGATGAGTTTATGGTTTCTTGAGTCAAATGGGATATCTTGAAATTGTTTGTTTTGTCCACAAACAGTCCAAAAAAACAAGAGGATTTAATTAAGATACATTGCTGCACTTGCACATAGGTTCCTCTCACCTTCCTCCACTGATCGATGTCACCATTCTCCACACGAATCTGTTAAAGAAAGAAAATTCATTTAAACTGTGAGCTGATATACTGTTTGCAAAAGAGACCACAACGGCCTTGAAAATGCCTAGCCAAGCTCACAGACACCTTGAGCTGTGGGATCAGTGTGCAAATTGAGGGCTGAGCCAATGCCTGATGTCTGCGGATTATTTCACAAGAAAGCTTAGCAACTGCCTAAAATCAGCAGATTACTCCAGAATCATTTCGCAGGCATCCCAAAGTCGGTGCTTTACTTGCAGCGATTCAGCTATCTGTCTGCAGGCATGTAAGTATCTGAGAAACGCCATCCGTATGACATTTCTAAACGGGCCCCTGACACGAGCAATAGTACCTACATATGATGTGATTCATAAGCCCCTTTTTTACAATTACGATTAATCTCTTAAAGGGATTTGATAATCCCGTGGCAAGGGTTACAAAAGTGAAAAAATATTGATTTTTCTTTTAAGTAAGAGATTATGTAAAGGTAAAGTGAGCTTGGATTGTATAACTAGATTTGGCATTTGCAGTTGTTATCCAGTTAGAATTAGAAGGCGTATACATCTTAATTTAATTTCATCCAAAACATACCTTGCCTGCAGTGGTTTCTTTCTTTCCGAGCCTCCTCCACCTGAACAGGTGAGAATTGTGACCTGGGAATGTCATCATCTGTTTGGTTGTATACCTTATACATTACCTTAGCATCTATACTGTTCAAACATCACTAAAGTGTATTCTTCTCCCAAAAGCTAGCTATTTCATTAATTTATCTCTAAAAGTGTTCAGAAATCCCTACATAGAGCCCCTGCAATGCAAAGTGCACAACGCAAGCCTTCCCATGCAAGGAGCTATGGGTAATGAAGTAAAATAAACATTTTTAAGTCTATCTTTCACGTCAACGAAGGATTTTTGGACTACGTTGCCCACTACACTTTGTTTGTAATGCTTGTAACCATGGTAACATTGTTAGTTTCTGTAAGAGGGCTAAATTGCGTTTAAAATATAACAAGAATGGAACAGAGGGAAAAGATCAGCATAATCTATTTTTATGTCTGTTTGGAGAAAACACATCGAAATTGTCTTTTTATCAAAAAGGGCGGCAAGACGCTATTTGGAGTTTTCCAAACGCCGTCGCGGCCGGTGATGACGACATAAATCCGCGACCTGTAGTTCCTGTCAAGTCGTGCCTTTGATTGGTAAGCGAATGAAAGATGCTTTAACATAATTCACGTATATAATACAGTAAGCAGTACAAAGATGAATGTGTGTGTCTTCATGGGGTTCCTTAAAAAGCAGTAAACAGCTCAACTCGTCAAAAGCTTAAATATACTCGTATCACGTGCGCATTCGGCTAGTTAGCTACGTGGCTATTTCACGTGAGTTTTGCTAACTGGGACCACTGTCATTCAAAATCTTTCTTTGTTTGTTTTGTTGTCGGTATTAGTTTGTCAGTGGACATTTTAGAGCCCGAATGGCTGGCAGCAGGATGAAGCTTGAGCTGTACCGTGTGGCTCAGGGAAGGAGTCGGCTGGGTGTGTTGAAGGGACTCGGCAGGACGGGACAACACTCTCTGGAGGTCCCAGGGTGTCTGCTGCACACACACTTAGGCACAGTGCCACACCTCACCCAGGACACACTGCACACCCTGAGCAACCTACCCTCTGTCACCCAGGTCACCCTGTCCAACATGTAAGCTATACTCATCGCACACACGCACAAACACACACAAAACTCTTTCAAAAGTCTAATTCAGTTTTCTTTCTCCAGAGCAGAGCACCATGAAGTGTTGGAGGAGTTTAAAGGTGGATTCAGGAAGTTTGCAGGTACTTTTGATGATCAGTAAGATTTATTTCTTCTCTTCACCCTGAGTAACACTTATTTTCCAGAGAGTAATCAGGAGTGGAGCGAACATGATAACAGTTCTAGCTCCAAACAGCATTGATTTGATATGCATTATGTCTCCACAGTAAATTCAGGTTGGTTCAATGTTTCATAAAAAATTTGTTTTTTGGCTAATGACAAATTTAGAGTGTATTATTTACAGTTAACTTAAAGAAGACAAGCAATACAGGCTATATAGCAGAGTTTTTCTTACATTTATGGTTGCTTTAAAGTAATAATTTACCCTGAAATGACAGAATGTATATCAATGTATTATGACATGTTATTGTAGATGAAGAGTAAAGAAACAGAAAAAGTTATAAATGAATTGAAATAAATAAGGGCTGAGTTTAACAGCAACAAAACCATATAAAAAAATCTGTTCATAAACTCTCACACAGCCCATTCATTATATCGAAGTCAATGTGATACTCTCATAGGCTCACTTCTACCAAACAAATGCATTTTTGCTAAAACACTGGTTTGAAAAACTTCTGCATAAACTGTCTCATGCTTGCAAGGAAATACCACATGACTGAAACTGAGGACTAGCCTAACTTTGCAGCTTTCGGTTTTATGGATGTTAGACAATGTAAATGTTTAAATAGTTTGGTTTTTATCACTATTCATGTGGTTCTGATAAGTGCCCTGCTTTTGATTAGATAAATTAAACTTTAATTATTTAACATGAGACCTTTGAAATGTTTTTTTTTTTTTTTTTTTTTTCCAATTAACTAATTTAATTATTTTTAAACGCAGTCCCCATATACTTAAATTCGTTTAAAAATATCTCAGTTTTCTTATTCGTTATTCACTGTGGAATAAGAATTCAAGGTACCCCAGGTAGAGTAATGGATATTCAAAGTATTGGGGGTGAAAGCAGTAGTCGCAAATAAGTATTCTGGCCGCACGCAGCTAAATCAAATGCACCTCAGCTAGAAGACAGACAACTTTTGAAAGAAAAGAAAGTACTGGAACTTACTGCTTGACTATAGGACTCTCTCTGCCTAATGAAGACACAATAGTGTTCAAGCATTGGTCTGTGTGCACAAATAAAGGCTGCAAATCATTCAGTATCCTCTAATGCTTTATTTTTAATGGAAGTTGGAACAGTCGTTGCTAATGGACAGATCTGATTCTTGTTATTGGTCAAAACATTGAAAACACAAGAAATGGGGAAATAGTAACATTTGTTATATGCCAATTTCTCAGTGCTTTACCCAGTAACTTCTTTTTTTCAGTCTTAACTTTGAATCCAACATGATTGAGGTGTTTGTAAAGTGTATGAGATTCAATCAAATCATTTACAGCACTCACTGGAGTGTTTTTGGCAACATATTTTTTTTTTTGTTAGAGGAAAAACTATTGAAATCTGTCTTCTGTTTTGGCAGATACACACAATTCATGTTTGGATATTTTGTTTCCAAGCATTTCAAGATTTCTTAAATAGGTTGTGAATATACATATTTTTCTCGAAGTTGGACAGTTTTTTTCCCCTCGCCTTGAATGAACGGATCAGTCTGACTGCTGAAAAGCATGGCATTTAAACTGCTGTGTTTGGTGTTGCTTTGGTAGTAAAGAAAAAAATCACGTATCTCTCACACTGTTAACCAGCAAGTAAAATCATCAGAGACAAGGAAGCTGTGCGCTATTTCAATTAACCTTGTTGCTATATGCTCCACTGTTTTTTCCTATTTTAAATAACTAACACATCAAAAGATCCTCTGCCAGGCTCAGAATCCTGTTTTTTTTCCAGCTATTAGTTGATTGAATGTCATGCATGCATGATGCACACATCTACTCAGAAGCGTGTGGGGTATATGAACATCATTTCCACTGGCTAGATTGGAAAGACTGGAGCAAATTGCTTCTAAATATACAGTATGTTGAGTTTTAAATTGAAAAGCTGATTAAGACCGCAAGCCTGACCAAAAAGTGGGGCTGTTCTGAGTAACATTTTTACACATGCCCCTGAAGATTGACCTCATTCAGTTTTTCTGTATAACAGTAGCTTGGAGCTGAGCTTTACTCTGCCTCAAGCAACCAAATCTGAAATTAGAAATGTAATCACTGTGGCGTCTCTTGTTTTAAACTGTCAGGGGATTACCTCTGTGCTGTCTCTTAAGTCCCAGAAGGGAGGAGCACTGATTGAATAATTAAAAAAATAATAACAGCATTTGCTACTATTGAACCTTTGGTTTTTTCACCTTTGGATCTCCTGCTGCAGCTGTGTTTGCTGATAAGGACACCTCACTCCCCCATTCCTCTTTTCCAGCGTGGAGTGTTCACATTAACATGCAGTAATGAAGCGTCTCACTCCGTCACCTTGCTTCCTTTGCTGACTCGAACCCTTTTGTCTGGTCTTGTTTCCTGTGAGTGCTATGTATTGATTTTTGTTTTGTGCAGGTCTTCATGATACTGTGTTGTACTGCTCGCTTCATGACCCTGCGACCCCCAGCCCAACAGGTTACACTACTAACAAGGTGAGATTAAGCTTCTGATTGAGGGAAATGTTTGGAAACAGGCTTATTTCCATTGACCTGAAGGTTAGGAGACCAGATCAATACCACTCTTACATCTGGCCCTAAATTCATGATCAATACAACTGACCTGCTGGTGTAGCTTAGACTCCAAAATGTGAAAATTAAGTTGTAATGTTATGGGACATATGATTCTGACATTATCTTCAGCTTGTAGCATGGATGTTTCAGCTGTGGGTTAGGGTTAGAAACTACTGAAACTACTCTCTGTGCTTTGTTATCAGACGGTGTCGGTTTGGGGCAGCGGTGGGCGGATCGAGCTCACAGTGGCAAAGTTCATGGCTCTCCAAAAGAGCGTGCAGCCAGACTGGTACCAGAGCATGGCTGATGGAGAGACCTGGCAGAATGGCACCTCCCGCAAAAGGGTTAGGAAGTCTGTGGATCGAACACTTGCTCACTTGGATGAGTGTCTGCTGCTTCACCAAAAATCAGAGGTGCACACAAACAATCAGCAGTCCTTACACTCACCTCCGCTCTATTACAGCTGTGATCAGTCATGCACGGCACAAGCACACAGGACAAGGATTGATGTTTGGTGTTTTGTCGTGGCAG
>JAOWBC010000812.1:8393983-8409761 GCA_028566105.1 Hypoplectrus providencianus | reverse complement strand
CTATTACAGCTGTGATCAGTCATGCACGGCACAAGCACACAGGACAAGGATTGATGTTTGGTGTTTTGTCGTGGCAGCGGCTGCTGTGCTGTGGCTTGAAACACGGAGAGATTAGGAGGAATACATTATCTTTCGGTCCATGCATTATCAGCAGGTGTGAATGGGCTCTACATCAAGCATGGCTAATGAAATCAACTGTTCTTCATTCTTTGAAAAGCAGCTACCTCATTTCATGAAATAGAGAACAAAGTGAAGCCGATCCACATAGAGGACAGGGTATGCAGATACATATGACAACTCAGTTATGCTTCAGAGGAGATGATATATTTTCAAACTAAAATCAAAAGATTGCTTTCGTCAAAGACGTGTAGCTTCATAGAAAGAAAGTTCTTCTTGTTTTCCCTTATGTCCTTTTTTTAAAGGTGATATAATAGGCTCAGTTATAAGCTGTTTATATATATGAACATATATATATATATAAAAGATGGATTGCTTTCTGTCATTTATAGACTATAAGGGGGTTTCTTGGCAGTGACCAGAACATAAGTGCTCATCATCCAATTGCTGAAAAATTAAAATAATGCAGAAATCTTTTAAGTGTCCAAATGCTGAAAACCAAATTTCCTTTGTGACAATGAAAGTGGAAGTGTGAACAATGTTGAGCAAAGAGCCAATCCCCTGACATCAGTCTGCAAGTAAATCTTGACATCAACATAATACTCAGTGAGTTGTTGGATTTCTGCTGACCTCCGCTTCCTAAACTTCAATGCATCTTTCCTCATTGTGATGCACAGTCAGCTTCATATGGAGTCATCAAAACCCACAAGCGCTGCGACAAGAATAAAATGTATGTCTTGGTCCCTGCATATCTATTGGGGCTTACATGTGGTTAGAAGAAAGTTCTATCAGGTTACATTTTGCCTCTTTCTCCTCCTATTTCTTGATGTATTTTCAATTTTTGAGGGTTTCCTTCTGTCAGCTGTTTAATCATCAAACTGTCCGTCATTACCAGGAGCTGAATGGAGTGGACGTGTTCGGGGTGGTGGAGGGAGGAGACATCCTGGAGGAGAGGATGCGCTCAGCCAGGGAGACCACCAAGAGGCCTGTGGCAGGATTCTGCCTGGACGGCCTCCAGACGGGCAGCATGGACCAGACTCTGAGGACCCAGATCATTGCTGCTGTGACCGAGGAGCTGCCTGAAGACAAACCCAGGTCTGCTTGTGTTATTGATTACAGTTGTAAGACAAGAGACCCCCCCCCCCCCCATCCATACACTCTTCTCTAGTTTTTAATTACAAAGATGTTAGACCTGCTGCAACCAAACAAAAGGAGGTGTAGTGGGCTCTGTTATTTATTATATTGCCATCAATACAACAGATGTTACACAAAGGCAGCCATTGAATTTAATCACGACTTGAGAAACTTCCAGAAGCTCTTGGTAAACAATGAAACAAAAAAAACCAAACACCTGCAGAGCAACAACAAATTATTTTATCTATTAATATCCTGTTGTTCATCATTCTCTCAACAAAATCTGTCAAATATCCTTCACAATTTCAAGTGCTTTTTTTTTTACACAGATAACTTTATCAAGAATTCAGAATCAATGGCTGATTATTTTTTTTATAATTAATTACCCCCTAGTAGTGGTGTAATAAAATAGAAGGTGCCTGATCAGATGACCATACATAGAAAGCCATATCAGGCTGAAGCCGAGAATATAAAAAATCGTTTTGTTCAAAAGCTTAGAAAACTGTGGTATTTGCTCACAGGTATCACTTTACATACATCTAATGAAAAGAAATATAGGCCCTCTTTAAACAGAAAAGGCAGGAAATTCTCATGTTAAAGCAACTATAAAACCAAGTCTTTATATTAAGGAATGTCCAGGAATGTATAACCAGAGATACTGTTTATCAAAACAGTTAAACAGCTGCCATCACCAGAATTCTTTAATCCTTTGCAACCAGCACATTAACTCATACAATTCTAAATCATTTGAGTCTTTTTTTTTAAAATCAATTTCCGTGACGGTGCAGCCGTGTAAAGCGCAGTGACTGACACCGTCCTGGTTGTCTGTGTGAGACAAAGTGATTCAGAGTGGACCCAGTTGGTGGGTCCTGCTCAATCAGTTAATTATCCTGCTTGATTGAATCAGAGTGAAACCCGAGCAGCTCGGCCGTGCTCCCCCGCTGTCTGTCAACACTCATTATCTCTGCTCAACCTTACAGCACAGCACCAGTGTCAGTGATTTACATTATCTTATCCATTTTACTACTGTTCATGTTTAGTTTACAGTTCTCTTAGAACTTTGCATTGTGTAATGGCAACATGACTTGAACCTACAACTCTCCTGGCTAACACACACCTGAAATGAAAAACATTTTACAATAAGTGAGAATCAAGCAGCAAGTTTGAAGGGTTTCATTGTAATGAAGACATTTATTCCTCTGTCACATGACTGACAGCAAGAAGATCATGATGTACATCTTGAACTGATATAAAACATGCATCTCACAGACATGAATTTAAAGATGAAGCAAGAAAAAAAAAATTTTTAATGCTAACATTTTTTTTTATAATCCGACATGCAGAGCTGCTTGCCTTCTTCCATTTCACATCTGTAATTGAATTAGAGCTGAAAGGGCTGGTTGTCATGTTTTTCTCATTTTCTTTCCAATCATTCTCTTCTCACGGTTTCTGCAGTGTGAGGATTTGCTGCTGCTTCTTGTTGAAATCATTCAAAATTTAACATATTAAGGTTTTGGATTATTGGTCATTTTTATGGTGTCAAAAACGGTGTTAGTATTGAGTAAAATCATTTCACACAATTTCTGTAAAAAGTCTGTGCTGCACAGAACAATTATTAAAAACTATGAGGTCATAAAAATCTAAAAGTAATAATATAGTATTAGTATCAGTGTACCTAGCTCTAGCCTAATCCAAGATGTTGACTTTGTTTTTTTGGGGGGAGGGTTTGTGGGGTTTTTTTTTTTTTTTTGGGGTAGGGGTGCATTTTTCACGCTTTATTGGAAAATGAGAGAATGGTAAAGGGGGAGACAGAGGGGAAGACATGCAAAGACTCAGCCTTAATGATACATTCTCTACTAGTGAAAGACACAGGGGACACCCCTTGACTTAGTTTTGGTATGCAAGAGAATGTAGGATAACGGTAATTGATAAAATGCGTCTTCTGAAGATCTCAGAAAGAGCCCAAATTATTCCAGCCCAGTCACTTTTCAAAGGCCAAACTTTCTCTACATGTTACTGGCTCCTCAAACTAAAAAAGCCTGTAGCCTTTCATAGGATTTTCACCAGAGACTATCCCACATGAGCGCTCCTCTCCCCTGAGGTGATGGAGGAGTTTTGGCTGTGGCTCAGAGTTTTTGAGGAAGTGGACTTGAGACGTGCGACAGTGCTCATCAGGGAACGGCCCAAAGGCTCATGTTGAGTGCCATGGGACGGCACCATCCCAGCTGGTAGCGCTGGCTGTTACAGGATGCTGCCTCATACTGGCAAATGGAGTCATTACCAGATGCTAAATTGGGCTTGACCTTGATGCCTGCAGCCGAAAGTCAGAGGCAGCCAGTGACCTGAAACCCCATGAAGAGCACAAACACACAAGGGTGCTCATGTTGTTAGAGGGAAACATGTTTCAGATGCTTGTTGGTTAAATTGATGCTTATCTAAATTTTAATTCAGTGCTTTCTGCTGTTTGTATGGGACGCTCAGGCTGCTGCAGGGCGTAGGGCGGCCTGATGAGGTGCTGGCGTGCGTTGACGCCGGTGTGGACCTGTTTGAGAGCTTCTTCCCCTTCCAGGTGACGGAGCGTGGCTGTGCCCTCTGCTTCAGCTTCAACATCTCCCAGGACCCGGAGCTCGCAGGTAGAGCGCCCCCTGCAGGTGTGGTAAACAGCTGTGCTGAAGAACACTTTTGTGTTACAACTTTTTAATTTACATCACAAATCAATTTCTCAGACAAAGCTGATGAAAGAAAGTTGAACTTAATTGGCAGCCACCGTGTGCTGACAGATATTGATTCGGTAATGTGGTGCCTCAGCAACAAATTCCATCAATATAACAGCCTATTTTGTTGCTAATGATTTTACTTTTATTGTGTTTCACTTGTAAAGTCATTTTGGTGGTGCAACATAACTCTCATTTAACTTGCATCAACCCCCCTCCAGTTTATGATACTGAAAGATTTCCATTACAGAAGCATTTCATACTCTGGCATGCTCACAATCATTTTTTAGGAGAGTGGCTGTTGTGTTCTTCTCGACTTTGCCCTACAGACACAGAAAGCACTTGATTTAAGCATGTACAAGTTAAACCCTTTGGAACTTTGGGTATTTTTCCACTAACAAAAGGTTTACCATGGTGTGTTGGTATCTTTTTTCTATCTATAATTGAGGGCTCTCTGGCTCTGCACAACAGTGGCAGTGATTCTCTCAGGCAGTAACTTATGTCACCGTCACTGTGTTTTTACACATTAACCATATTTCATATAAATAAAATCACACAGAGGTTACACTTCAAATTTAAAAAGTGCATTTTCTTTCCTTGTCAAACAACCTTTTAGGTAAAGTGACCTTGCCCAAGGCCCCAAAAAGACTCTTTTTAAAGTGTGATGAAGGAAATTAAAGAAAAAAAAGATACACAGGCAATTTTATTCCAGAGCTTGCAATAGAAGCCTAAAGCAAAGTGACATGTCACAATGTAATTTAATCTCTCTCTCTCTCTCTCTCTCTCTCTCTCTCTCTCTCTCTCTCTCTCTCTCTCTCTCTCTCTCTCTCTCTCTCTCTCACTTGATGTATTTGTATTTAAATATCTTAATGAAATGAGATTGTGGTGGAGAATATGATTCCTCTTGTCATGATACAAAGCAATCAGAATATTTCTGGGTGTAAATATGTGGAGAAATGATGGGCAGAGAAGCTTGGATGTTTGCAGGCTTTGATGTTATTAACGGTACAGAGATGATTAAAGTTGCCTTATAATGAGCCGAGCAGGCTTATGTTAATTTCTATAGAAGGGGCTTGTATTGTTGAGTTTTAATGCTAACAGATGCTCCGGGTTCTTACACAAATGTAAATGTCTATTCATCTCACAGCAGAGAGGCCGCACTGAGAATATTCTCTAATTATACCGCCTTTAAGCAGACTTGCATCGCTCAGTGTGCAGACCCTGCACAGTGTCGTCAGTAAATGAAAAACCCTTCATCTAATTTCGGTTTGCTGAGAACAAGAGGAAGTCTAGGTGCTTTTGAGCGAGTGTTCTCATAATTAGGAGAGAGAAGAGCGTGTCTCTTCAGACCTGCATTAACATGCGTCCTGGATGATCCGCTCACAAGTGGACAGCAACAAGTACGTCAGTTCACGGCTAACCCTAGAGCCCTGTGCGTGAGCAGTTGTGATTGGATCTCACATCCCCGCTCTATATGCAAATAAACACCTCATTTACGTAATACAGAATACATCCTTTTGTTTTTCATCACAAATAATAATATCCTGCATATTCTGGTGCATTTCAGGAGTCATGCTTCACTGTAGATGAGGTATATATTCTGCCATCATATCAGAGATGGAGATAATGGCTATTGAATCTATTGGTTGGTTTGGGTGTGCAGTAGCTGGTGTGTATTCTCTAGCCTCAGGTCAGTTGTAGTAATTGGGTAGAAAGAATTTCAGTCAGTGAAACGAAATCAATGGTGAATCCCACTGCAGCTCCAGTACGGTAACAATTAGGTCCGGGCCTGCAGAACTGACCGTTGTCCTGAGTGTAAAGCTAAAGAAGTGTTATGACAACAGCTGAGGGAAACGGCGCGAATCCAACTGCTGAGGACTTTGTGCTTCATTAAAAAAGTTCAGTGGACCTCGTTTGACAGGCATAAGTAAAGTTTGGTATCCGGAAGCATTTAGTGGCAGACAGCACTAATCGATTCTGCACAGTGAGCGTAATGCGGGTCAGTGGAGGCGAGAGCACTGATGGTGTCAAACCTGAGGGGAAATTTAAATTCCCAGCTCAGCCAATTACAAGGCCCAGTGGGGTGGGTCATCACCGTCACCTTCTAGTTTAGACCCTTTCTGACACAACAGACTGTATGCTAATGTTAGTTCATTCACTTTTTTGGAGGGGAGGGGGGCATGTGCAGTGCAGCCTGTATAAAAGGCATGAAAAACATATTTAAAAATGTTGTAGCCTAATGTAATTATGCTGTAGCCCTGTAATTATAAAGAGGAGCAGAAAATGACAGTAAAGCAACATAAATTAGTTAACTAGCTCGGCGTGTAGGGCGGTAATAGCTACCATCGCAGTAGCCTCTGACTCCAGGGATAAAAATTAAACTTTCTTGTTTGTTCAAATGAAAAAGAAGTGGAGCACAGTTTGTTTGAGTGTGTTTTCACGGCTGCTCTTAGATTTCTAAACTTCGAGTGCAGTATCCAAAAAGTTTGTCTTGCCTCTTTGCCAGCTCTAGCCATGGTTCGAGGCATTGCGTTTTAATGTCATCTGCTGTGTGTGAAGCAAAAAAAAAAACAACAACTTTTAATTGAGTTCCTGCAAAGTCTTTGCATATTATACCAGTCTGAATGGACATACATGTAAGGTGCAACTTGACTGGATGGCGGAGGTGTTCAACCACCAGCTGACAGTTCTTATTTGTTAACAGTAAAAAAATCACAGTTTAGTTAATTAGCCTTAAAACACCTTTTTTTCTGTGTCTGTAGTTACTTTTATAAGGCAGATTTGCTATTCCGCCTTAGCACAAGTTACTTCTCCTTCCTTTACATCTTAATTACCTTAGTGAAGCCTTATTTCATCCCTTTTATTCACTTATCTACTGCTCCTTAAGCTAATTTCCTTTTTATACTATATTTTTACACTCTGGACCTGTCTTCTTAACTTTGCTCACTTTGCGCTAAACCCATTTTGCTTTATTGTCCCCTTTAATAGTAATCTTTAATCATGGGCATTGCTAAGGAGTACTTGGTTCCTTTTTTCTCTTCCCTTCCCTCCACTCCTTTGTATCTTATAACTGCCGTGTACCCTACCGGGAGCAACGACAGCCCACTTGATAAAACACGGCTCTTCATCAGCTCTGGTTACTTTTCACTTCTAATTAAATTAGGTGAAGTCACTTTGCGGTGAACACCATCTGTGTAACACAGGCTTTGGTTGTCAGAGCATAGCCAGCAAGTAATTGTGTTATAATGGTGGGGAGAATATGGGACACAGCAGTGTTTAAAAGGGGTCAAGGTACATATGTTCTCATTTTATTTTTGCTGCCGGGCTGATAGATTGTTCAGCTCAGTATGTAGGGAAGTTTTTCTTGCAAAAAGAATGACATAATGAAGAGTTTTTTGGTGTGCAGGCATTAATATTATAACAATGTATGAATGCCTTGACAGTGCTGGAGCAGGATGAAAAGAGGGACCTCACGGAGGAGACACAACAGAATGGAGATTTTAAATTGGATGATCAAACGCAGATGACGCCCTTTGAGATGAATCTCAAAGACAAGAGGTCTGTCTAAGCTGAAGGGTTTCAAAAGTAGCGCTGCTTACAGATTCACTAAATTTACAGTAAGGCCCGTACGTGAATTCTAGTCACTTCATTTGAACTTTTCTCCAGGTACCAGGACGACTTCAGGCCTCTGGTGGAGGGGTGTGGCTGCTACTGCTGTAAGAACCACCAGAGGGCGTACCTGCACCACCTGCTGGTGACCAATGAGCTGCTGGCTGGAGTCCTGCTCATGATCCACAACACAGCCCACTATCATGCCTTCTTTGGCGCTCTGAGGGATGCGCTGGCCAACGATAAACTGGAGCTCCTGAAGAGGCGGGTACTTGGAAAGAGAGGCGGGCAGACAGACCGAAAGGACTGAGACTGATAAATCAGACCGATAGTAACGGCCTGATCCTGCTCTTAAAGATCACAAGACTCACTTGGCAAGACGCAATCAAAGCACTGCCTCACTACTGCAGAGACCTTGGGACTGAGTACCTCCATATGTCACCATAAGTCATGTCTCTGAGGCACGTTTGAATGAGGAGGATGAAAAGACATTGGAGCATAACAAGGCTGTCGTTTGATGATTGCCCTTTGGGGTTTGTGTCCTGGTTTCACATTAGGAGGGACGGCTTCCTTAAGCTTGTGCATTGATCCGAAAAGATAGCCAGGGTTAGAGCGCTGAAGACGGAAAGGAGCTTCATAGGAGGTCAAGAAGTATCTGCATAAAGAGAGCAGTGCAAGGATGGATGGTGGTGTAGTATCGACTATGACTGGATCCCTGTGTGCCTCCTTTTGTGGCCTGAGTGTTGGTCAGTAGCTGACAAATATCCTCTGGACTCATTTCAGGGCAATTTTTGTGCAATATTCAGCAGAACATAAACCCTGCACCTCCATAGAAACAATATTATCATGACTAGAATTATTGAAAACCCTTAAAATGTCTATTCTGCAGTAGACGATAGCAATCACCTGGTTCAGTCAGGCTTTAAAATTGCCTTGTCGGTCAAAACAGTGTGGTGGGCCTGTGAACTCTGCCTGCTCTCAGTCCACTGGACCTCCATGTCATTTTTACTGAGAAAGATGTATAAAACATTTTTTTTAAGTTTTTACTGTCGATTCGTTCATGCTTTGCATATTGAGCTATTTCCTTTTTTCAACAACAACCTCTTAGCATTCTTGCTCCTCTGTGTAAACAACCCGCAGTTCAGACACGGTCCCCCTTGCTGAATTTCTGTTAGTAACTGTTGGTCTCAGCTGAGTTATTCATGGCTTTCTAGGTTTGCTTAAGATCACAGAATTTGGATTTTGCTATTGTTCCTGATGCATCACATGATTTGTGTTAGGATCACTGTGAGTGTGAAAATCTGTGGATAGATTGTGTATTTACAGAATGATATTTTTTTTTTTAAGGTAAAAAATGCCTTATAAACCCTGCTGGTGTTTTGTGTGATTAAGGGGGTTAAATTGATGTCTAATGGTATTTCATTGAGGCCTTCTATCATTTCATACTTTATAGATCTGTTGTCATTAACCATTAATCATTTGTTCTTGTCCATGACTGTTTTCAGTGTTTCAGTTGGATGAGCTTCTCACACACAGGTAGATTTACTTCATGTCAAACCCACTGACTAACAGCACCTCTGATGACACTGTGTGTCACATTAAACATGCTGCTCTCATGCAGATGTGATGGTTGTTGTCTTTCATGGGTTTTGTGGAGGCTACCTGAAGGTTTGAGCTGACAGCTCCTGCATTCCTGCTGCTGGGAAAGGATAAAGATCAGGGAAAGATATAAGTCTCTGCTGCCTCCCATGCAGGGATGGAGAAAGGCTTTTTGAAGGTGAGGATATATAATTGACTGCCAGACCGTGCGGATGTCTGTAGGGGACAGGGGGCAGACTGAGAGAGGAGAGTGACAGATTTATGAAACAGCAATGGGGATTGTTGTCACACCTGTGGGTGACTTTAACCATACTGAGCATTATATAAAGATAGTTTGGAGGATTTACTGTCATCAGTAGTTGGGTGCTGTGCTTAAGAACCTAAGAGAGATATTTATAAAATGGGTTGGAGAAACAGAAGTCGATTAATTCCGTTGGTGAAAGAAGCTGAAAGCTAAACAAGCCTCCCGACTTGTGTTTATTTTTAAGTTTAATTTGGTGGCAGAAAACACTACATGCCGCGGAGAAGGTTGTAAAGTCTATCCCCCTGATTATGCAGGAAAACAAAATAAGTAGTGGAAGGTTATTACCCTACCTCCCCTGGTGACTGCTATTGACATTTTACATTGTGTAAGTGGTGTTCAGCAGCAACACATAATGTTTGCACGTGTGAATGGTTTCTGTCAACCATTGGTTTAAAAGCAGGCTGAGTAAAGCTAACCTTGGTGACTATGCACTGGATTTAACAAGACTTGTTGCCTAAATTAGGCCTCTTTAAAGATGTTTCTTATGGCAGTTGAATGAAATTGCACTTAATGAGTCTTGACTAACAGATTCTTTCCGCCTATTTGTTTTGACAAATTTATCAAGCTGGTGTGACCTTCAGCTGTAAGAAAGAGTGGAGCAAATGTGATTGCAATAATGATGAGATACAGCACAATGAAATAGAATATAAATAAGCATATAGCAGATGGAGGTTGGTGCTTAAACACACCCCACACGCTAGAGTGTGTTGATGAGGGTGAGAATGTGAACATTATGTGGTTTTAGAGCAACATGGAAGAAATAGTCACAAAAAGCACAACAAAGTGATGCAAAATGAGTACAAATGGATGCAAAACCACTACAAGCACGAAAAGACAAAGTTACAAATAACTAGCGCTCCAAGTCGACCACAAAGCAGCTCAAAACAGCACAGAACCATTACAAGGACAACTAAAATATCCTCAGTCTCCAAAGTCAACATAGCGAGATCAGCTCACAGTTTATGGCTGATTTTAAAGAATGTGATAATATAAACAATATGTGGATTTACATAACAAATGATACACAACCCGGATATTGACATATCATATATTATATATATCATATTATTCACCGAGTAAGTTTTTAGCTCAATATTCAGTCTTCTTTTGGTGTCACTCTTTTTGGTTTCCACCATCTCTTTTTAGTTGTTAAATGTCTTTTTCACTGCCCACTGCAGCTGAAAATGATGCTATGAGAATTCCAGTGAGCGAGAATTAAAAAAGTGAAGGTGTGGGCCATGAAAGCTAAATAATAAACAGCAGGATAATAAAATGCACCATGGAGCTGAAAAGCACTCGATGTGATAATTCTCTGTGGATTTGTCGCTGAGTCACAAACCCCTTTTCAGCTCGTATAAAAATGTCTATTAGTGCAGCATTAAACTGGCAGTTTTCCACAATATGTAAATTAGAAAGACTGAGGAACATTATATTTAAGTTTCAAGTCTTTATGCATAGCTTTTGTCTATAGATTTTGCCCAGTTTACATTTTGGGATAAAGAGAAGAGGACTTTTCCACTGTTGAAGAGCTGATGGTTCTCTGCTCATTCTTGGTGCACCTCTTGCTCTGCTGCACTCAGCAGCTCTGGCCACAATTTCCATGCACAAGAGCAGTGAATGACACAGTCAGCAGGTGGCCTCTCATAGCTCATTTCAACCAATTATACAGACGGAGAGTGCCATTCGGCTGCATCACTACAAGTTTCCCGTCTGTCTTTCCACTCGCCTGAACAAGTTTAGAGTGTTATCCACACTTCACACGGCGACAGGATTGCTATCTGCTGTCGTGGCAGGACATTGTGAGAAAGGATGAGATCAGCTGCTTCAACGAGACAACGGAAAGTCTCAAAGTCAGCGGCCGTGAAGTGTGGCAGGTTTAATCAAGTAGGAACCTTTGTGAAAAGGTTCTATCAGTGAGGGATTTTGTTGTCAGAGCATCCAGAGTCCCTGCAGGAGAAAGAAAGGGCTAGCATTTGTCACTCAGAGTGTCATGTTGGAAGCTTAAACCATCGATTCGACAAGGTGCCTCAGTCATGAATGGATTAGTCAACAGACCCACTGGGGGCCACCTGGGGAGCCTCTGTGATTAACATTGGTTGTTGAAGATTCAGTGAATTGACTTCACAGAGAGATAATGATTACAAAGAGTTTGAATTTTCTATAAAGAGATGCACAGTTACTATAAAGAATGATCACAATCTTTACACAAAGCAATGTGAAATAGATGCAAAACAACTACAAAGAGTCAAACGATCACATATAGACACAACAATGC
Organism: Hypoplectrus providencianus; assembly: GCA_028566105.1. Classification (NCBI taxonomy): domain Eukaryota; kingdom Metazoa; phylum Chordata; class Actinopteri; order Perciformes; family Serranidae; genus Hypoplectrus; species Hypoplectrus providencianus. The sequence continues at coordinate 8,398,009 of JAOWBC010000812.1, read as the reverse complement.
AAAAAATGACTACCCTAAGAGACAAGAGGACACAACAGAGACAACAACCAGATAAAACAGCTGCAAAGAGATGCAAAAAATATTTTGAAGAGATGAATTAACTCAGAGCTACAAAACTACCAACTCCAGAGATTGGAAATGTTTACAAAGAGACACCAAAGTGGCTACCACAATTATTAATATATGCAGAGGGTCTACCAAACTCAAAAAAACAGGCATGGAACAACCACAAAAACACAAAGACAGGGATTAAACATTTATTTTAGAGAAATGCAAACTGAAAAAATTAAACACAAAACAACTACAAAGAGACACAATGATTCAAGCAACAAAACAGCTGCGAAAAGATGCACATTTACGACAATGAAACACAAAGAGACTGAAACTACAGACTGAACTGAACTACAAAGAGACACAAAATTACCACAGTGAGCAACAAGAGCTCCAACCTAAGCATTAGCTACACATTGTGTCTCTGTAACTGTAAGGACTCACAGTACAGTACAGTTCCAAAAATAGCACGTCATTATACATGCACATACTGTTCACAGTTGTAAAAATAGGCTGTTTCATTGAATTCATGCTACAAAACCACTGATAAAGGTTAAGGGGAAAAAAAAACTCCTTGGTAAGGCATTATAAAATAAATAAATCCATACATAAATGATGCTGATGAAGTTACAAGGGTGGCTTGACTACCAGAAGTGTAAATATGTAATGCACAGAATATCAGTGATGTTTCAGTCACATTGGTTAGTTTTGTTTTCACGGGACACAAACCCTGTTCTCCTGGGAGAAAGTTTGACATCTGTTCAACCCACCTGCCCCGAGTGTAAATTCTGCCATGTAAACTCAGCATCACCATCAATCATTTCTACGCCCACTGGAGGCTTGTGTAAGACAGTCTAAAATATAAATATGAGATGTATATTGCTGCTTGGACAGACAACCTATATGGTCATTTTTGTGAGGCCACCAGTCATCAATGAGACATAAAACATCCACAAAAAGACTGAAAATGTTTTTCAAGAGACACAAAAAAGACACAAAGAGACAAAAAAACGGCAAAACAACCAGAAGGAGATGAAAAACATGTCTACAGCGGTGTCTTATCGAGTCTGACCACCGCAGCTCAGTCTTAATGTCAGCTTACCTTACAACTGCTCCTCCTTCATATCAGCCAGTCATAAAACATACGAACACCTCAAACCTACACAGCCACAAATCCCTTCGCAGCTCCTGACCCTCTCCTCTGTTCCCATGGTAACCCTTGACCACCAGGGAGGAGCAGCCGTGATTCTCGCCGCTGCTGCTAAGAGTGATCGCTCACTAAACAGAAGGCTAAAAGCCTTATTAACTCCCCGGCTGGTTTCAGGATCATTCATACACATAAATCATCAGCTGACAATGTTCTAAATCTGCGGGGACCTGCTCGCTCCATCGGACGCCCTGAGTGAATATTTCATTAGGGCTGTGACTCTGCCTGATTCTGCACGTCATAATGTACAAGTGTGGGTTAAAGTACTTAGAAATACAGAGATAGAGAAGGTCATGAAACGTTAATGCACCAGATTTATTGGTTAACACTTCTTTTGACCTCCTGCCCTGGTGGCATGTGTAAATTTAATGCTATGTAAAACAAGTAAAGGCAAAATAATTATTCTTTTGTGAATGTGCAGGATATCTTTCTGTGTAGTCAACATCTGTGCAAACCTGTAAGATCTTTATTCCCAGCTTGTAAACACATGCACTCAGAATCATAAAGTTAGGATGACATTGAAACACTGTGCCAACCTTTTCAGCACATCATGCTCGATTGTGGTTTTTTACTGTGGTGTTTTACACCATATTTATCCTTTTTTTCTGGCACCCTTAAGCAACGCTACGTGTATTTATTTGTCGACACACCAAATGTTCTTTTGGAAAGTGAGAGCAGACACAGCTCAAAAGTTTGAGAATAAATATGGAGCTTTATCTACTAAAAAATGTGCACCACAATGCCTTGCCTTTGACCTTGTTGAACATTTGCAAGCAATATTGTTTTGCAGATGGTGAACGAGGCTGAGGCTGAATTGTGGAAGTGGTGCAGGTTTTTGCAATTCTTTTTCCTTATTATGGCTTGGACAGAAACAGTTTCCACCATAGAATGTATAAAACATAGATGTAGTCTCTGCGACATCGCCATAGCTTTCTAACCGTCCTGTCGGTGCTTCACTCCTCCCTAACTCCTTATCCAGAAGTAGGCCTGGCATGAAGCCTGGCTGCTGGAACATGCCGCCTATGAGGGCACCCACGTGTCCCTCAGCAGCTACGTCCTCTATCATGCATAACTTTGAGCCTTTATATAAATTAAACATGTCTATTCCTGCTGTAAAGTTGGACATTTTTACGTGGTAGTCTATGGAGATTGACCGGCTTTTGGAGCCAGCCTCAAGTGGTCATTTAAGGAACTGCAGTTTTGGCTCTGCCAGCCTCTGAGGCTGCTGCTTGGCTTTGACCTGATTGGTCTCAAGCTGAGCAATTTCTTTTTAAATATTTTTTAAGGAGCTATAATTAGTGAGCCTGCATGGATGTCATGTTTCCTTCACTGGAGGTGATGAATACCTGTGACCTATGATAAAGACATAGGGCGAAACCTGTAACTGCAGTGTGATTTGTCCAGGTAAAGAATGTCGATTGCAACCTTTCCTCCTTAAACCAAAAGCCAGATGTTAGTTGGTGTTAGCAGGTTTTTATCCAGTGGGGAAGGGTGTACAGAAAACACTTAACCACCAAATCATTAGAGGAAGACAAGCTTTCATTAACCAATAGTTACAGCTTTTATTGATTAGACTGATTCTTCTTTTTTGGACTCTGAAATCCTCCATCCTTCCAATCCTTCTCTCTGCCTGTTTGCACACAGATTTAATGAAATATTCTTCCAGACCTTCAGTAAAAAGTCTGCAGGTTTTAGGTGAGTAGAGAGGTCGGCTGGGGTGACTAAAAATCCTTTTTTATTGGAAGAAGTGTTTTATTTGTTTGCCTCTGAGTCAGCAAAAAGCCTCTCCATGGTAAGAAAAATGGTTTAAATTTGTTGAAAATATTAAGAAAGGGCCTTTTCTGACGACATACAGTATATTTGTCAAACGGATCGATAGCAGAACAATACACCCGGAGACACAAGAGTAACAAGCATTTTTCATCTTCGACACCTTTAAACTGTGGGGGTGATGCTCAGTCTGTACAGTGATTCAGTTCCTAAATGCATTAATATTGTGTGGTGCTGTTACTGCCCAGGGTTTTAAAATCCTGAGAAAATGTAATGTCTCTTTTTTTGTCTGAATAAAAGCAATTTAGGAAATCAAAGTAAGTTAATAAGGGTTCCCTCAGAGGAATCCAAATGCTACAGAAGGTTGGATGAGCATTTGCTTCTGCAGTATCTGTGCTTCTTTGCTAAGCAGGCTTTTCATTTATATTGCTCTGCTGCCCTAGAGGTCACAAGAAGTTGAACGAAAGGTCAGCTGTGTTCAGTGTAGTGGGACAGTGGAAGGATGAAAAGGCCACGTAGGAGCTGACCTTTACTGGTGAGCATCACGGTTAACGGGGGGAAATGGGCAATAAACGGCTAATCCAGCATAATATTAGGTCAGGACCGTTTGCTGAAATGGAAAGAGGAAAAGAAAGGGAAAAAAAATATCAGGAAAAACATGAGTTTTTTCCGACAATTAATTTCTGAAGATTTTTACAAGAAAAGCTCAATGGAAACAAAATTCTCTAACACTTTTGAAAATGCAGAAAAGGGTTTTCACATTTAAATAGTTAATGTGTTTAACAGGAGATGGGAACTCTTTTTCTGAATAAGTACTGACATAGCAAACATTTTACCTCATAATACTGATCAGCTGTTTCTACTCTGATGGTCGAGATGAGTTGATATGAAATAACAATTAAAAGTTGCTGTGAGGAAGCTTCAACTCCCTCACTATTAGTTAAACCCTTGTGTTTGTTAAGTAAGTTGGACAGATTCTCCCACACAAATTCTTTGTT
>JAOWBC010000812.1:8379649-8393926 GCA_028566105.1 Hypoplectrus providencianus | reverse complement strand
TTTGTTCTGAGCTGAGCAAAAGTGTATTGTTGTGTGTTAAGTTGTTTGTTTATTTGTTTTGGAGACTGGCAATAAAAGTTTGCCTAATTTTTTTCTGCATAACTCCCTGTCTTCATGATGTTTTTTTGTCCGATGCACCTCACCTTGCAACAGTTGCGCATCCTAATATAATTCTACTGTTTGCTGACAGATTGGCACACAACAATGCATTACTCTGCCATCTACTGGCAAAGCAAATTTATGCAGCTTTGTTTATTTGCTCTAAAGCAGTGGATGGAAACCTCCCTAGTTCACATTTGTAATTCACAATTTCAGAGGCATAATTTTGCTTTGTCGTCATTAATTATGATTCATTATTAAATGTCCTGTACATGACATTGATAAAAAATTTCAGTCTGATCTAGGGATGCCTTGTGTTTCTCACCACAGTTTGATTGACAGGTGTAAATTCACTAAAGAATTGCAGGGATATTGTGTCTGTTAAATGTGCACAAACAAGATGAGGGAAACAGCAGGTGAAATAAATTTTTCAGCGGCTTTTAAGTTTCTCTGCAGCTGAATTCAAGTCACTTTGTATGTGATGGGAAAGCTGCTTGAAGTGATTTGCTGCACCTGAAGTGTTTACAGCTAAAGGTATCTCCGAGACTGCCTCCCAACGCTTCCTGGATAGACTTTGAAAACCTTACACAATGAGTGATGATTGAGGGATTCATCTCCCCCTAATGGTTTGACACATGGAATATAACCTTCAGAGAGTTGTTTATGAGATATCCTTAAGGACCCAGGGGGGTCATTTGTAATGTACCATCAAACCAGTTATATTTGATTGCCACTGCTGTTTATTGCTTACGGCCGCTTGAAAGAGAGAAATTGCGTGCGGGAAGGAAGACTTAATGATGGCGATTTATGGCATCACCATCCCATCAATCAAAAATGTATTTCCCCAGCAAATGATCTATTCATATACATGTCAGTCATAACTCACGATGGGTTATTGTTATTTCTAAATTCATTATCCCTGAATTCAAAAAGCAATATCAGCTCATTTTTATATCAAATATTCTCTTGCAGTGGCTGGGTGAAGAATAATAAGCATTAAAGCTGCAAGACATGAGCCATTATCATCAGCTGAAGGTGCTGTCTCACTGATGGCAACCAGTCTGCCTCATTCACAGATTTTCTCAGCGGTGTGAATCCCAGAACACTGTGACCTCATTCACTTCTTCTGTGAGAACAGAAGTGTGACACATGATTGGGCCTTTTACCTTTTTGTGTTCACACATTAGGAGGCTAAACCAACCAAAATCAACAGTGATGGCAGTGACAATCAGGCCTCAATCAATACAATTTGATTGTAATAACAGCTTGGAGAGTTTTGTTCTCCAGAGTGTGACTCAACATCTTGATGGGCTTACACGCAGAGCCCTGATTAAACAGCGATTTCTCTCTCAGAGGGGTTTGCGTGTTCCTCGTCGAGGTGCAGCGAGGCATCAGTGGAGGCTTGTCTTCTTCACCTCTCATGCACGAACGGCAAAGACCGCCAAAAGCTACATATATGTTAAATTTTTTGTTTATTGGTGCAGGCTTGAAGACTGAGCATTTGTTTCCTGGAAAGCTCTGAACAATTTCTATCTTTCGCAGCAGTCACTGTGCAATCATAAAGCATCGGGAAAGGACAATGAAATGATGGTTCACAGACGCCTTTGAGGGAGAAGGGGACCCGTATTCAAAGTGAATTTTTTAGTAGGAGAAATGAAGACCGTGGAGACGAATCCCATTGTTCCCCCTCTCTTACACGAGTCATTCTTTCTTCTTGCTGCTATGAGTGGAGACAGCCTTTCGCAGAAATCTGTTAGAAGGAAGATCAAGAGCTGATTCTCTGGTCGATCTTTAAGTCTCATGTAGCCATTGAAGATTGTGCAGTTCTTGTTTGTTTTAACACATTTTCCTTTAAATATCTCCTCTGGATACAATGAATAATAAATATAAAATCACTATATATTAAGTTATATATAGATTTGTCACATGTTAACACCTGAAAAACATCTTCAAACCCCTCTACCCCCCTAATTGAGAATTCTAGTCTATGAATAGCACTAGCCTCAGGCCCTGCTCTCCACCCACCACCACCACCACCACCACCACCTGGACCACTTAGAACTAGCCGCCACACACGCCATGCCATTTAAAAGAAGCTCATTCCTATTCGTTCTTTGTGTCAGGACACTCAGAAATGACTAGAATGCAGATTATAGGCAAATTAATGCTGTCATATAAAACTTTAACTAACCGAGAACTTACTTACACTTTGATGAAAGAGCAGAAGGATCTCAGTATGTGGAAAAGTGAATCTAACACTGGGCTTCATGCAGGAAGCATTGATTTTTTGGATTTACCTGTTTTTTATTCTCATTGTTGCTGTTTGTGGGGGTCAGAGTTGGTTCGGCTGATACAGCTTAGACTATGTTTTAGCCACATTTTCTGAAGAGATAAAAGTCTTTTATGGAAGCCTCGTACATATTCCTCAATAAGCTTTGTCTAAAAAATGTTATTGCATCTTACCCAAACCAAAACCTTATAGCAGGAAGGTGGTTTTAAAGATGCCAGGCAAGAAAGTGGTTGAGAGCACTCGTGGGAAGATACAGAAAAAAGTTTTAAAACTGGGCAGCATAAAGAAGTCCAAATGGCATGTAAAAAAACAGGTCAATTTACATGATGTTTAAATATTTTAAACCTTTGTAAAGGAGATTATCTTTGAACATCAATTTGTCCGTTTTCTTGTTGTTGGTCATGTGCTGCATTCATGTGCCAAAGAATGAAGGAAATAAAACATTCCAAAGATTGTTGTATGAATGCTGTCTTACTAGGCTGACATGAAGGACTCTGACAGTGTTTGTTCGGCCTCAAAATTCACAACACATTTTTAATTTTAGTTGACATGAAGAACGAATTACCTGTGCCACACTCACTCCCACCCTAATCACACGACACCGACATCTAAACACACATACGAACACTGTTAATACACACCATCTGATTCAATCTGTGAGCAAACAAGCGCCGCCAGCGTTGAGCTAACGAAATCAAAGCCACAGAGGAAATATGTTATGTGAAGAAAGATTTCTTTTGAGGGTTTGCTTAACGTTTCTTGCCTAAGGATGAAAAGTTCACAGGATTCAGAGTTAACTTGCTTGCAACAAAAATCCAATCTTTCCTGTCTTAGCATGGTATTTCTTCGAAATGTAGCAGAAAAAAAACTCTCAGCCCTGGGTCGTCAATCTGTCACATTAATTTTAAAAGATTAAACACTTGACACAAGCTGTTTCCACTTTCTCTGAAAAAAAACTTTTTTCCGGTGGTGATTGGTTGCAAGATGTAACAAATCTTGCACATCTCCCGCTGAGACTACATGACAGAAACCTTTAGCCCTTCAACAGAGATTGAAAATAAAAGCCCTCTGGTGGGAATCTTAACATAAACGTCAATCTGTAAACAGCTCAAAATGAAAAAGAAGCCAGTAAAAACCCATTACGACTGGAGGAATTTCTCTGTCTGTTCCCATCCGCTGATCATAAGTATACATAGGATTTTTTTTTAACTGAAATACTAGTTGAGAGTCAGATGATACTGCTTATTTTTTGTCTGGTAACCCCTAGTGGTTATCGTCATTATGACCTGAGCCTTGTAACAAAACAAGAAGGTTGAAACGGCGCCATGTCATCTGCAGTTGCACAAAGGTGGCACATTAATATAGAAGACATCGATTGTATAGAAACATACATTTTAGGAGACAGGATGTAAATTTGTTGCATTTCTCAAGATGTTCTTGGTTTTTGGCTTTGTTGGCTTTGTGTTTGGTGCTGCTGCTGTGATAGACGCACTGACATTCATTGAGTTTGAAGGCAATTTCCTTGTGTCTTGATTAAATCAAGCAACAGATGTCCCGCTGGCTGAGTTGTGACACTATGTATTCATCCTAAAGGACCCTGAGATCAGATGTGGTAAACTCTTCTCCCCAAACCTTGTTCCTTTTGATCTGAGCAATCTGGGATCCTCGTTACTCCGGGCTGAAGGGGAGTGTGTGTTTCTGTGAATGATGGAGCTGCAACTCTCATTGAAAATCTGGCGTTTGTCCAGTGTTTAAACGCAGTTGATGAAAAGGCTGACAGGCAGCCGCGCACACACACAAATCTCTGCTGCTGTCCACCTCTTCACACCACAAGTACCGAGCACGTCTCAGTGACTCAAACTCACCCGGGACGTTCGACAGAGATGACACCAGCAGTGTGTGATCACTGGGGCAGATGAGAGTGAACTGATGCAAGCTGGGATATTTGCATCTGTTTTTTTTTCAAGTACATCTCTCCATATAGCCGTACAAGTCATTTACAATGCATAAGATGGGACTGCAGTATACCCATGTCCAATTACCAGGATTTCACTTGCTTCTAAGTATCATTATGCCTCAGAGGCGGTTTGTTTTACTGTGTGTATACATGTGCATAGTGGTACTTGAGATATTAACATTGCTGTTTGTTAAATGGACTATTTTCAGGGTTAACAGGGGATGCAGGATTACATGTTTATTGAAAGTTAGCATGACTCTAAATGTGTAGCAGTTCACAGAGTGCCTGGTTATAGTTGAAATGATTTAGCTCCTTATTTAATCATCAATTAAGGAATAAAATCAGACTTCAGTTAAGGCAAAATGTGTATGAAGACATCCACATAAAACACAAAAGAAGAGTAACTCAGGAAATTATACCAGCTTAGAGTACAGGAACTGAAACCAGAGCAGAGTATTATTATATGAGCCTGTTGGTCCCTAAGGCCACATGCCTCCTGGAAGCTGGTGGCCTTAGCTGTTGTTGCTGTTGTTGCTGTCGCAGCGTCTTTTGTCTCTTCAGCACAAGTCAACGAGGGAGCCTGGATTTGCATATTTCAATCCAAAGGAGAATCTATAGGACTAAATTTTAAATCATAATCTCCAAATAAGATATAATAACATGACAGAATGCACAACAAAAACCAATGAAAGCAGGTGCAGCCTTCACTCCAGGGAGTTGGATTCTTTGCGTTGTTATTATTGCTTTACCATAAGTAATGTGGGCATGCTAGTGATGTATTTCTAGAGATCTTGGTAATTGGTCCTCCCGTTGTTCCAGACTACAATGTCATCATTAAATTTGGAGAAAGAAAAACAAAAAAAACATTAATTATTCCTAGAGGATAAATACTGCTGACTTAAGCTATCTCATGACTTTTCATGTAGCGTCATCAAACAAGTTTTTAATTATGGATTATATTATGACCAAATTCCTGCAAAACCAGAGACATTCCCATGATCCTCAGCGTTACTTCTGATTTAGTGCACACACTCTGTACTTAGTTGGTGCATGAATTTCAGTAGTCTTGTCTTGTCATTATATTGAAAAAGTTGCTGTTTTTTATAATGCTGTTTTTTCTATGAGTTATGTGGAAATGGCTGATTGTGCTCAGCTCCTGTCATTCAAAGCATAGAAGCAGAACCCTTTTCCTCTTCTTAAAAAAAAAATTGTAGGCAGGCACAAAAGAGCGTTAATAAGACCAAGTGGAGTTAAAGTAAAAATAAAATCAATTTAAAGGGTTTCCTGTGGTGTAGCCTATATCAATTATTTTCTTCATTTTCCTTATTGAAAGCCACAAATTAATCCATATTTTCATTTTTTTTGTTTGCAGGCAACATTGATTGCCACTTTCCATGTCTTACTGATTATCATCATGGATTCCAGCTCTTATTCACCCTGAAATCCAGGGGCGGAAGTCTTAAGAATTAGTCACTGTTTATATTTGAAAACTGAATCTAAGAATAAAACTATGACTGGTCATTTCTTTTTAATGAAACAGCAGCTAAAGTTCACCAGTGAATGGGTAAAACTTGCGGTGGGTCACTGATGACATCTTTCTGGGTGCTCTGGGACTATTTAGGCTATTTTTAAGAGAGAGATTGTTATGTCTGTGATGATTCAGGGCCATATTTTCTCTGTGACTTTGCATTGTTGTTGTGGGTGCTTATGATGTTTGAGCCAGCTGGGTCGGGCTGTTGTTGCTGGAGATGGGGAGGTCAGACATAGCGTTAGCTGCGGGGCTAAAAGAACAGCTGGGCGTACCGGGATACTGCCTGCAGCTGAAGAAAGGCCAGGCGCCCCTCTCTCTGAATACCCAGTACACTTAGTATTTGTGTGGGTGCACATGTGATCATGCTGCTCTTCATGCATGGATATTTGTCTTTATTTGTACATGGTTGGGCACAGTTTTAACCTAATTTGCATGTAACCTCTGCTCTGTGACGTCAGTCTGGCTTTGGGAGTGAGATAGCATCCACTGGTTAGAGGAAAACTCCTCTGTTTCACATTAGGTGCTCATTAAATCTCTAGCCGAAGCACAGTCTATCCTGATTTAGCTGACATATCAACAGCAAAACATTAGAGGGGAGCTGCAGGGGAATGTGCGAAAGGTAAAAGTTTAAAGTGAACATTTTAAGCACAGAGATAGCAAGAAAGTGAGGCTTTCTGCAGCACAGAAACAATTAACTTGAGGGAGAGGGAGACTTTGAGCTTTTAGTGATTGACTGAGATTGCTCTTGTGCTGTTTAGATGGCCCGTTTGTAATTGTGGAAGTGAAAACACTCACTTCTCTCAATTGGGCCGAGGATTGGGCCAACGTTATGGGAGGAATTGTGTGGAATGAAAGTCATCTATTTGTGCTCATCGATTAAACATTGTTCCCCGGGGGTCTTTCAATCTGCAGATGTAATTAACAAGTTTCACAGGACTAAAAGGCAGCAGGGGCGTGCAGCTGGGAGAGCATGAGTGGATTATGTGGTGAGAAAAAGGAGAATATGAAAGAAAAGCGAAGGTGTGAGACAACAAAAAGGCAATTGAAATAGACTGGGCTTGGGGCACCAGAAAAGAAAGGACGCTTTGTTAAAGTAGTTGATGGATTAAAGTGGAAAACAGAAAGAGGACAAATGGTTGTGGGAGTGTTTCAAATTTGTTTGCACACATCAGTCATAAACTACCAGGAAGGGTTTGGCCTTTTTGAAAAATGTGGTTATTCCCTTTTAAGAGTTATATGGCAAGATTGATAAGACTCTCATATCTGTTTGTAGAGATTTTACTTTATGAAGCTGGCTTGTTAAATTTAGCACACAGTTTGGAAACAGTTTGCTCTGTTCTGTCCAAAAGTTACAAAATCTACAGCCTTTCATTTTTATAATTTCTTAAACACTACAAATCCATCCACATTACACCTTTTTAATATTATGCATTTAAACCTAACTGGTATACTAAAAACAAGACTAGACTAGACTATTTATATGCTAACCTAAGCTAACTGGTTTCTGGCTTTAGCTTCTTATTGAGCACACAGATGTGATATTCATCCTTGACAGGAAGTTAAAAAATAAGTACATTTACTAAAATAGGGAATAATTCTTGGAAGCCTAATCTTGATTCCATACGCACATAGAGTGCAGGGGAAGTGACACTCCAGATTGGTCAATAAGTCACCAATAACAACCACCTGTGCATGATTACCAACAATCAATAGCCTACATAGGAGCCATTTGAAACACAAACAGGGAACAAGTGATTGCAAAGCAGAGTCAGAGGAGATGGAACAATTAAATGTTGACGCAAGAAAAGCACAAAAGCTGGAAGAAAATCAGGTTTTTCATGCAGCCAGTTGGTATGGTTCTCAGTCTCTGGGTTCACATGTGTAGAGTATTGCAACCAGCAGAGAGAGCAAACAGGGGGCAGGGGCAAATTGAAACTGAGGGCAAGCAGGGTAGATAGCAGAGAGGTCTTCCAGGAAACAGAAAGATGGAGTGTGTGTCTGTGTGCTGATTAAGGGAACCAATTGCATGCAGCTGTTTGTGAGAGTGTGATAAAGAAGACACGGACTCTTGAGGTGTGGTAAGCTTTCTTAATAGCAAGAGTGAGAAAAGAGGAATAATTATTCATTGCCATTCCAAACTCAGTCAAGCATCAACGCCTGTGTAAAACGGATAATGAGCATGAGAGAAGCGTGTGTAATTAATAGTCATTATGGCACTTTAGGTCTAAATGCTATGTAATTATACAATATTTAATTTTGCATGTATCCTGACCCTTATAGAAAGGAAATTCTGCTCCACTCTCTCCTGTCACTTGAAAGCACACCCTCTAGTAAATGAATGCACATTTTTTTTCTCCATAAAACACTCACAAAGCAAGTTACTCCTGTCATCCCTGCCAAGGTGGTGGGGAGGTCTTGCTTTAATTGCTCAACAGATTGACAGAATAGGGGGAGCCCAGGTGCTGAGGGTCCAGAGTGGGAAAAGGTGTGACCGTGCATAGAATGCATTACTTACATAAGCCGGCTCCTGGTATCTTATTGAATGTGTGCCTATATTTAAAGTACACAGCTTATCTACAAATAAAGGCAATTTGCTAGATACAGTACGCCCATCCGATTTGGTAAAGTAAAACATTTCTTAATTTCCTCCAGAATTAAACTGATTCTCAGGGGAAATACAGGAGCTTATGTGTTGAAGGAGATTAACCCATTCAGATCTCCCTTGTTAAGAGGGAGAGTGGATTCATTGTTCAGCAGGTCTTCATCTTCCACTTCCCCTCCACTAATTTGCCTCCAGAAGTAGCTACCTGGTCGAGACCTGGCTTTGCTGATAACAATCACACCCCCGCATAGTGATGCTTATTCTCAGAGCAGCAACGTTTGCCCTTTCATCTCTTCCACTGGAGAGGATCTGAGAAACCATCGCAGCGGTCACCCTGAGGAGTTGGAGCACAGTGGCCACTATGCAAACCTTTGAATGTGCGAGTGTGCCTCAGTTTAGTGTGCAGGATTTTTAATCAGGTTTCTCTAGGGGGTTTCTCTGGGTGCTAGCTGAACATGAACAGTAGTCCTCATGCAGCATTTAGATTTTTTTTCAGCAGATACCTGACTGAAAATTTGTCAAGTGTTCCTCAGTTCTCATATAGAGAAATAACAGGAATCACTTCGAGAAAACTTTTTTCACGTCCCCCTTTTCTCCTTTTATTTATCCTCAACAACACTCTGCCTCACTAACCACCTAGAACTAATTACATCTAATCACGCTAAACAGTAATCTCAGTGCTACTTGTGAATGTTAGTCACGAAACCCATGGAGAAGAGTCTCCTCCTGCTAATTCCTTATCAGAGAAGAGAGATAAATACAGCCGGAGATACATGAGCGAGAAGTGAAGGTGCCAAACCTTTCAGGCAGGATGAGATTTGCATGCTATCAGAGCGCGTCCAGGCTGCGTGTCCTGTCACCTCAGGTTGTAACACTCAAACTATGGAGAGTGGGATGGCCAGTCAATACAGAATAACCCTGGAACAAAGCAGGGTTAAAGACACCTAAACTCCTGCACCTTTTTACAATGTTTTTATGTTTGCAGTTGCCGGTGCACTGTATTGGCTAAGTTATTATGAAGGACATCAAAACAGAAGTGCAAAAGCAAATGGCAAATGAGGATACTGAGTATAAAAAATGGAAAGCTGCCCTTTTGGACGGAGGTTGGGGTGGTGGACAGACCATGGACCGAAGCAGACATTAAGTGGTGTTACAATTAAAGACAAACAAAATTTTCAAATGTAGCATTAAAGAAAATGCAAATCGGCAACGTTTCCGTCATCTGGTTTAGAGAAACTTTGGCCACGATAATATAAAATGGAAAGAAATCTTGCCACATGACTACGCTTCAGTCTCCTGTTTAAGTGCATTAACTATTTTCTGGAAAATATTTTAACTTTCCCTTAAGCCACACGTGTTCATCAGAATCCATCGGTATTAACTGTCATATGGGAATCATTCCACACACACACATGAGTTTTATCAATCAGGAGATCATTTTATTGACTTCCATTGATTCGCTTGACACTAATCCCTGCCTGAGCTACAGGCCATATATTTATGAAGTGGAAAGATGTGGATGTAAAGAGCAACTTGCAATGTAATTCTCTTTTGTACCTGCTTTCACACAACGAGCCAAATGTCACAAATTAGGTCTTTTTATAAGGCAAAACATTTATTATAAGATGATTGTTGGTTCAAATCCGGCTTGTAGCTCTTCCTTGTGGAGTTTGCATTTTCACATAGTGTTTTTAGACATCTTTAGACAAACTACACAGTGAGTCTTTCAGACATTTTTCACATACTATAATTTAGTTTAATTTATAATATATTATATAATATGACATTTTTTATGATAATACCATAACCTTTGTTTAATTCCATAGACTTTATTTTAATGACACAAAGAAAAAGAAAAAGAGACAGCACTATTCATGCAGTCAGTACTTAACTTTATTTTGTTCCTTACGTTTTGTGTAGTCAAATTGCTGGACCAAATTTCCCAGCACTGTGGCAGTGTTTCCCTCCTCACACATGACAATAGGCAGAATGTGTTAAAACGTCATGGAGTAACAGAAATTGGAGGATGATTATCATGCTGCTTTGCTTTCACAGTGGTGGGAGGAAAAACAGGGTGGGGGTGGGGATGATGCCATTGGTGGAAGAGGAGAGGGACAGACTGAATGTCAGTCAAAGTGTGTAGCCACCACTGTCTGTAATCAACATCTTGATCCATCATCATTAGCAGCTGCTAAAGACTGCAAGTGCCTTTCACATCTGTTGTCCACCCACAGATATGCCCGCAGCCTCTCATATCCACAGAGACAAAGGAAAGAAGCGAGAAGAGACTTGCTGTTTGTGCTAAAACTGGCAGCATTTCCAACTCTTTTCCCCACTGTGTGCTTTGCCTCCTTAGTCACATATGTGAAAAGCAGCTGGGATCTCAGAAAATGTAAAAACATGCGTGATTCTTACCACGTTTGCCTAATTAAGTATTGAGCTGCCGTGGCTCACACAGGTGCCCTGTTCCTTCTGAGGCCAGCTGATAAACATGTCCGCACTGCATTCATCTTCCCTCCCTCCGACGTGTCATCCCGTACAGCTGGACCCTCCCTCTGACTTTCACTCATGGATGAGCTCCTTCATTTTTGAGCCTCCCCGCTCAATTACACCTGTTTACACATGTCCCGTCATGCACACCTCATAAAAGCGAACAGACACAATGAAAGGGAAGCACCTGTTTGTGCCTTAGCAGACACGTACACTTCAGACTCATTCATGCAATGCAACGAATAACAACACCCACAAAGCAGCGCATCCTTCCACGCACACACATAGACGAAGCTGCACAGCACACACATGGACGCGAAGGACAGTGTATAAATGACATTTATTTATAAATCTTTTGATAGCACAGAGGTGATGTTTGTCTCTGTGTCTGTGTCAGTTCAAAGAGGGTCAGGTGTCTTTGCTGGCTGTCCATTCATCACTTTGGTTTAAAGAAAGGTATTTTAAGAACAGATATATGGTTAATGCCTCCTCAAACCACTTTAAGTTGTAATTGTCCATTAACAATGGAGATAAATTAGAAGTTAATGTGTCAATTAAGATGTTAATTTTTGTTAATTGAAATTGTTAATTGTAATTCTACTAATACCACTACTCATAAAAATAATAAGTGGACTCTGCTGTTTTAGATGCAGCCTCAATATCAGTTTTTTATGGTTCACTATCCTAAATCTTTTATATGTCAGTTTTTTATTTCATAAAATATTATGGCATTTTATGACATTTTCATGGCATAGAATACCATGACATTATCTTTGACATTTTGTTCAATGTTTTTTCTTATAGCAGAATATATTACAACATTTGTTTTATAATGAAATTTTAATGTTATTTAAGAATAGGATATTCTCCTGATGTTTTTGATGGAATACTGTACTATGAGATATGTTTCATTAAATTTTGAGGCAAAGTATGGTATGACATTTTTAAATAACATTTTTATGGCATACCATACTTTGATATTGTTATTTTAAGATTTTTATTGGAACTATACAATTAAATTTGCTGAATGAAATGTTTCTTGCATACTATAGACATTTTTATCTAATTGTCACGGCAAACCATTTGTAGTTATTTTCTTTTCTTGCACATTATACTGCAAACTATACCACAGCATTTTTTCATCAGAAAAACCTATTTATTTTACATTACCATGATTTTTTCATGACACTTAAAATCAATTGACATTAAGAAAGCAAAACAAATGAAACAAGTTTTCGAATTTCTGTCTTGTATGAGATACATGAGAGAAACATGAAAACCGAACCATCAAAAAATCTATTCGACTTGGATGATATCAAAAGTAGACAACAAAGGAACATCTGAAGAAAATCTCTTTACATAAGATGCACGGAGCTTCAGTTCCAAACCATCTAAGCATTTCTGTGTGGGCGTTACAACAAACCAGCAGGGGTGCAGCGTTAAGGACTTTGAACGCTGTTGGTACCTCCAACTGAAGCACCCGTGTGATGGCGAGGCCTCTGCCCCAGCACTTGTGTGCCTGACACGTATTGTGATAAAGGTCATCTCATTCAATTTCTTTGCTCTACAGATCAGTAATTTTCTAATGATTTCCGATAGTTTCCAGTCAGGAAAAACCATGTCATTTATTAGCAGAAAGGTATGGATGTCCTTGGGTGAAAGGTCCACTAAACATTCATCCTCATTCTTTTTGTATTTTAAACCTATCTCTACATATTTTGAATCGTGTGCTTGCCCAACAAATTTCACATTTATGCATATTCAGCTGACTTCAGTTATTATTCTTTTTTTTCCAGTATAGTTACTATTAATAATAATGTATAGGTCTTTCCAGGAAATCTTTTGGAAATTATAAGCAAAAGTAACAATACTTTTTAATAATTAATATTTCCATAAAACATTTACAAAACAGTACATAATTTTACTTGTTTGTAGTGATACAATCTGCCTCTATGTTATTCCTAAAAAGTCGTTGAATTCTCATCATATATATGTATTTGCATCATCTTTTGTTTGAAGTGAAGATGATGTCTTTCAGTGTAAAAAGCTGAATAGCACGAAATTGGATGAGCGTACGCAGCCCAAAGGGGTAAACTCTTTCTTTTCTTTTTCACTGGCCCTGTAACCTCTCCTCTAGCAGCATCAAGGGACAAATACAACACATTTGAGCTCACAGCTGATTCAGATGCACAGCGGCATCATCACAATGTTTGATCCTCCATCAGTATGCTTCAGATTATTGGATGTAATGAACATGTCGGCCTCTGGGGGTCTATAGAGCGACTCCCTGCCTTTAGGCTTTTAGTCTTATATGCAGTTCATTTACAGTGAGTGGATTTCAATGACTGGATGTCATGTCGAGGCTCAGGTGCACAGCTGTGCGGTGTTTGCAGCCTGGAATGCATCTAAATTAATTTTAATCACATTCAAATTCAATTAAGGAGAGACTCTACGGGCAACAACACTGTGTTTTTTCATGCACTGGTTAGTTTTGAGGTGTTAGGCTGTTTTGCTTCTCTTAGTTCGGTGGGAAGAAAACACCCAGAAGGCAAATTTAAACATTTATTTGACTCAACGTTCACCATTTCAATTGGTGTATTTCTCCAAAATTTGGAGAAATTTTAATAAAAAGGAAATAAAAACAGAATTTGAGGAAATTTCATGATAATGCCACCAGAACTGGTTAAATTATGATGATTTATCTGTTATGTTTTGCAAAATGTATGAAATTATACAATATATCTCAAAATATATTTTCTCTTACGCTCTGTTGTATCCTTTCTATCTTGTCATATATTATTCATAGCCTGATTTATACATCATTTTATCCCTAGAAATGAAAGTGAAAACTGTTTTTTTTAATTGCTGTTGACACAATTTTCTTATTTAGGCATTGACTAAAAAAAACTTTGCTTTTAATACGGCAACAGCATAAAAACACGAATTTTGCAGCTGGCATGATCCAATCATCAGATCTCTTTAAAAAACATTATCATTGAAATTTCATGTCAATATCTAGGAGTTAAATGTTCTTACCCTTTTCACCCGCAGAGCAATTGTATGTCTGCATTACACCATTAAGCCTCCACGTTGTATTAAATATTGATATCAGTTCCATAAAGATTTTTGAAAAGAGGAGGAAAACATATTAACACTATGGATTATCTGTGCTGGGGTGATCACAGTCTGGAATTTCCTGTCACATCACAGCCTACACGCTGAACTGAGCCTTAATCTCACACACACACACACACACACACACACACACACACACACACACACACACACACACACACACACACACACAC
>JAOWBC010000812.1:8367560-8379549 GCA_028566105.1 Hypoplectrus providencianus | reverse complement strand
ACACACACACACACACACACACACACACACACACACACACACACACACACACACACACACACACACACACACCTGGTGCATCATCATCCTTAGCAGTCCCAGTGGAAGGAGTCAACGAAGTAGCACAAAGTGTCATGGGAGCAGGTGTTTATGCCTCTCAGAGAAATAAGAGAGCTTTAGATGTTGGCTAAAAAAGGATGGCCGCCACTCTCCGTCTCCTGCAGCTCTCCTCGCTTCATACCTTTTTTTTTTTTTTCCCTCTCCTGCCTTTCTTTTATTCTTGTTCTCTCAATTCCTTTTTTGTTCTTTCAGGCTCTCCTCCTTCCCACTCCGCTCTCCCATCATCCCTTATCTCGTATTGTGTTTTTCATCCTTGCTCTATTTTCTGTCTTTAAATCTCACAATATCCTGTTCGCTCAGCTTGGTTCCTCTTGTGTTCCTCACAGAAAGCCCATTTATGCAGCAGTAACTGAAGGTGTCGTCCATCATAAGCGGCACTCAGACGCATACACCAACACTCCATGTATATAAATAACCTCCAGAACATTTCATCATGTCTTTTATTTACACCATCCTGTGTCTACAACAGACCTGCCCACCACACGTTACAGTGCTGTTTGATTTGTTAAATCACAAAGCTCCTGCTCCTGCAAGCTCTGCACGGGGAGTTCGCCAAATTTAAAAAAAAAAAAAAAAACACTGACAAAGTTTCCACTGTGCTTTACATCAAAATCTCTTTTTTTTTTAATATTCTAATGAATCCACACTGAGCACAATGCCTCCACATCAATATGTATGACAATCTTCAAAATGTTGCAAGTCGATACCATCCTTCCGGCACAACTGAGGTGAACGTCCTTGAAATTTGTTACGTGCATTCACTGGAGAGTACCTGATGGTGAGGAAGGAAGTGGGGGAGTGGGGGAGGTGTGAAACATCAGTTAATCCACACGGTGCCGTGGCAGCGGGACGGTGAGGCCCGCAGCTCTACGATCAATTATAGCCATTCATCTTGTGTCCAAAGAGCTTCCAAACTCACATCGATTGGAAAGTCTGGTGCCACAGGGCAGCACACATACTGTACAAGACATATCCACAAGAAAGTCCAACACCTTGTGCTATAATAAGACTGTATGCGCGGGAAAAGAAGTCTTATCTGAGGAGTAAAACTGTTCAGAGTCTCAGCCATGTTGAGTCTGCTTTGAATTTAAATCCTCTTTTGTTTGCATTTATTGCATGTATGTAACTCTGGCTCTGGTTTGCTTATCTGGACCATGACCAGCATACATCTGAGGTCACTGTTGTCCAAACGCACCACGTTTGAGTTGAAGAGCCTCATTTCCATTTTAATTTCCTGGCGTGCTGTCTTCCTCAGCAGCTGAGGATCTTGATGAAGGCCCGTCTGAACTCGATGTTGAAGGTGGTGTAGATAATAGGGTTGAGGGCACTGTTGACATAACCCAGCCAGGTGAAAGCACTGTAAAGCCCAGGAGGCACGTAGCATGTCCTGCAGTGGGTGTTCAGAATGTGAGTCACAAAGAAAGGCAGCCAGCAGATGAGAAACACCCCTGGAGCAGCCAGAGAGCGGAGAAGAGCCATGGAGGACGAAAACAAAAACACAAGAGCAAAACTGTAAGAAACAGCGTCTGTCTTTTGTTGAATACAAACAAATAATGGATACTTCCAAAAGTAGCTTTAAATGGGGGATGTTAAAATGTTCTCAACCGAAAACACAAGAAAAATACAGCTAGCAAAGTTTATTTTACTTCTGTCACATAGGAACGTGTAATTGTCAGGGATAGAAGCCATCATAAAAATGTTTGAAATAGTCACAAAAAAATCACAAACAACAACACCAACAACAACAACAGTTCAATAAAAAATAACAGTTTGCACTAGCTATATTAAAAAGTAATGACGGTTCTGTTTATTTGGCCTTGTTAAATTGGATGTAGCACCGGGAATAAAAGATCTCTGAGTCAAACTGCATATCACTCTATGAATGTTGTACTTTTGTATAAAATCAAAGAGCCATGGCTCTAAAAATAACTATGAATTTCAAGTGATGAACCTGCCACTCATTGAAACCTGCCTGCGAGAATGAAAAGCCTGACAGGCTTAACGAAAGGTCTTGAAGTCTCTTAACATCCGGAGCCGTGGCTGAAGGAACATGGTTATTTATGTAAAAACAACCATGAATGTCGCAGAAAAACACTTCACATTAAATTCTAGCAGCGTAATTGGGGTCTTGACATCACAGCAAAGAAGTGGTCAGTGGGCTGAAAAGCAGGTGATAAGTGGGTGGGATGAGATCTTTTTCTGTGTGCGCGCCATAATTTTCACTGACTGGTGTAACGTGGTGAGACACCTCTAATTACATTTTTTTTTTCGGTGAGACTCACGCTGTGCCAGAGCGAGGCTGACCAGGCTGGCTGATAATTGGAGCGTGTGGAAGCTCTGTCAGGAGCTACAGCTCGAGTCTGGACACACACTGTGAACCTGACGGACCCAGACTTTTCTGACATCTCGGCTTGATTTATTGTGGCTCTGCAAATATGCAGCAAATGCACATAGAGTAAGGGAACCCTCCAAGAGATTGAGGGAGAAGTTCAGGTGACCAGCCACATATGCAAGAGAGAAGCAGATAAATGTGAAAAGGTGTTGAAGCGGAATTTGCAACGATGTAAAATTACCTGCATTAAGTTCTACCTTGACATTTACATTTTCCCTCCCTCAGCTACTTATGACAGTCTCCACTCACCAAGCACAATTGCCAGCATCTGAGTCGCCTTTTTCTCACGAGCGTGCATGCTCCTGAACCGTGGATTGCTGATATGGGACAGCGCCACGGACCGCAGTGATGTGTGTGTTCTTCCGTTGGACAGGTCCTTCACCTCGCAGCTCATCCTCACTGGAGGCCGCTCGTTGTGGTTGCTCTCCTGCGCCTCCTCCTCCTCCTCCCCTCGCTCCTGCTCCAGATCCAGCTCGGTCCGGCCGCAGGAGGCGTGGCTAATGCTGCAGCAGTTGTGCGTGTCCACTTGGGGCAGCACAGAGTTCTCCACGGGTCCCGTCTTTGGGCGTTTCCGCCACAGGCATCCTGACAGCAGGCTGGGCTTCGAGGCAACTGAAGGCTCTACGCTCTGCTGCCGAGAGAAATAAAGTAGGATTTAGAGATATCAGCACACATTTCTGTCTTTTAAAAAACATATCCTGATTTAACAAAGTATAATATTTTAAACACGTGGTTAACATTGTGTTACATTGTCTTTGATTAGGTTTAACAACCAAAATTAGGTGGATAAGGTTTGGAAAAATATCATGGTTTTGCTTATTATAAAACTCTAATTATACTTTCGTATGTGACAAGCAGACATGGTTATGTAGCTAATGTAGGACATCATCTGCATACAGAATTTGATTTAAAATGTAACTTAGATAAAAGCTCTGACTATCGGTCAAAACATTCTTGGCTTGGTTTGACTTATTGAACCTCACTTCCTCTGTACATGGAACAGACTTTATCAGTATTTATAGCATGTCACATTTCTTCCTACTTTTCTGACAACTAGTGCTACGGCAACTAGAGTTTGCTGCCCAACAGCAACTGACCATATGTTGTAACAATCTGCAATTTCAGACTCACTGGCTGTGTCCAAAATCACTGCCTACTCACTATATAGTGCACTATATAGTGGATACGCCACTATAGTGGTGTCTGAATGAGTGAGCATCACTATACAATATATAGTGCACTACATATCTCTCATGATGCATTGTTAAGCCTCTAGTTTTTTGTCCACCTCTCTAACCAGCAGAATTTTTCAACAAAAAGTCTTTCATGAACCAACAGTTCTGATTTTGTTTTCACCAACTGCAAAATTAGACAAACTTTTCAATCAATTTTCATCAATTCATATAATTCAAAAGATATAGAACAGTGTGAATGCTTGTGTTTTCCCTGGCTGTATGTTGTATAATTTGCAGGAACTGTCTTTATTGTATCATAATGTGCAGGACTCGTATCAAGGAGAGCCTTCTCTCGATAGCCCTCTCAAAAATAAATCAATGACTGCATCTTGAACGTTTACATTTGAAGTGATCACACTAAAATTCTTTTTCTTTTGCACTTCTCTCTGTTTATTGAAAGATCCCGCCTTGACCTTAAGTGGAACGCACCAGAAGCTGAGTGCTGCAGTGAGCAAAACAAAGTGGAGTGTATGAATCAGAAAATTGGATGTTATGGCCTATACATCTCTGAAGTGCTGTTCTGAGTGAGTAAAAGAAGTGGAAAAACTCTTCCTGCACCTCCACTCCCGGCTTCAGAGTCACAGATGTGCAATTAAACATACATCAGCAATAATGAATCACCTGTAAAAAAAAGTATTTCCTTTTTATAGCTTTCTACCGGCAGATTCAACTTTCCAAAACTCTGCAATTTCAGCAACCACGGCTCCAATGAGCCCTTCCCCCTTAGAGCGATAATAAACAAGTTGTGCTAATTGTGCAATGTGTATTTCCAGTACAGCCGGAAAAAAAATCAGTCCCCTCTTACTCACACACTCATCTCTTCACACATTTTCCTTAAAGGAAAATAACAGATTGTTGTTTCCTCCGCCTGCGAGCAGTGAGTGGATTTATGCAGGTGCTGCAGTGCGTCACCCACAGACTTCACTCAGTCGACAAGTGACCAGGTGACGAAAGGCAACAAGCCACGCTTCCGAATCACAATTTTCAGCTTCTCCTCAGACCCCTGGGCTGCGACCACACAGCGGAACGAAGAAAACTCAAGTGCGCATGAACATACACGCCGACAGACTCACATGAAAAGCTAAAAACAGAACCACTGTGTGTGCCACCGTGTCACAATACGCCAACACAGTCAGTATGAGAGGAAGTCAGGCATTGGGCTGCACTGCATTCAGCAAAACTAGAGCACTGAAAAAAAATCGATTCAAGAATGCTTATGTTAGATCTCTGGTTTAAAAAAAGCTCCTACCACTTTAATCCGTATAGGTGACAGGTCTTGCTTCGCCTTGGGAGTCTCCTCCTGTAGACAGGTCTCCTAAGGGATGAGAGATAGAAAATATTATCCTGAGAAATGCCCCTTATATTACCCCTTTCATCATGAATGTACAGGTTCAGAAAAGTTTTTTTTCCATTCACTTGGAAAGCCATTGATTAATCTCTATGCATCTCAGTGGGTGTTTTTGTTAAACCATCAATAAATCCTGCTGAGTGTCTTATATTCTCTTCACTTTCTGTACCACTCAGTTAAAAAGCTGCTATGAAACAAAACCGCTTCTTCATGTCGATATCCTTTAGAGTGAGGGTGCTATTATGTTATTTCAGAACATGTTTCATGATAACTCTCTCAGCCTGATCTCCTCCAGGCTTCGGATCCTACAGAGAGTGTTTGCGCTCATGGGTGAGATCCAAAACCGGGGCTCAAATGCAACTATTCATCTGTAGCCTGCTGTGAAAATAAAGAACTTCTCTTTGAATTAATATGCAATGAAGGGGAAAAATTGAAGGGAGACATATTACAAAAAAGCTCCTGGATATGCCGATGCTGGCCATGCTGCTGGATTGAGTCTTTTTATACACACTGTTTTATAAATAGGGTGGATATAGATGAACATGACCGGGTGTCTCCTTGCCTGCGGTTAAAAGATAAAGCCATTATTTGTATGATAGATGTAAGTGGGACAAACACTGGAGTGATGGAAGTGATCAAAGAAGTGACAGCTGGTTGGGAATGAAAGTTAGATTTGTACCCTAACGAGATGTCCACTGTTTAAAGAAGAGGGTCAACCTTGTCATCAAATGTGTGATAGTCAAAAAAAGGAGAGAGAATGCTTTTTACAGACCAAAAAACAATTAAAACCCTTAGTTCTCAAAATACACATGAAACACTGAACAAAGAGAGCCTTATCCTGATTTTGTTTTGTACAAGAATTGGTGGTTTGGAGGGTCGATTTTCTGTTTGTGGGTGTTGGGTCAAAATTCGTCCAACAGCGAAACTCATTCTTTTCCTTAACCTAATTCTTCTTGTGTTTTTAACCTAAGGAAGGTGGTTCTTATACCATTACCAATCTGTTTAAAGCAGCAATAACATCGTAAATAAATATCTGTTTTTTTTTTGTTTTTGTTTTTTTAATCAGCCAAATTTTAGTTTACTTAAAATTTGTGGATTTTAGTCTGATCTTAGTCAAAGAAAACTGTAACTATCACTATATTACTCTGGTGTTGAACAATGTTGTTGACATGTTGATTGATTTTAGTCGTTGGGTTGTACAGGACATCTGGTCAAGTGAAAACCAGTTATTCTGTCATTTAGGTCAAACACAAGTTGTTTTTCAGAAAGTATCTAAGAATATGTAGAGAATTTTTGGGAAAGTTTAGATTTTGCTAGACTACATGTTAGTCTTTTGCATGTAGATACAGTCGCAGAGTTTAATCATGTTTGTGCTGTAGTGGTTTTCGTGTTGTTTAAGACTCGAACAAAAAGGTCGCAGTCACAGTTATTCTTCATATTTCATTGAGTCTGAGTGTTTGTTTTCTTTTGTAAATGAGCTAAATAAGCCGAGGCCAGGGTTGACCACGCTCCCCCTTTCGAGTTAAACTGACTTTTACTTGACAAGCCTTTTTAATTAACAACAACTTCAGTGTTACATTGGCAGCGCTGTCAGTTGTTCATGTGCTCTGCATTTTTCCCCATACTTTTTATCTTCATGACCTGGCTCCATTTGAGAGACAATTGCACTCACTCTACATTTACAGAGAAGCTTCACACAATTATTTGGCTTTTCTGTCCTATTAAAGTGAAGTAATATTCCTGACGTTTGTCTGACATCTCGTCTGAACCCTTTTAGCTGCAAATGACTTCTGTGCAAATGAGAAAAACGGCTTTTACTTTGTCAGTTTGACCAAAAGCTTTCTCCTGCAGTGTAATGCAACCAGTAATAAGGCTTTGGGGGAGGTTTCCAATATAAAAGGACCAATAAAAGGTGAACTGTAATTTGCAAATCATTGTGGTTATGCATTGCATGGGTGAATTTGAATGAGGAGAGAGAAACAGTATCTACATGAGAGATATAAAGCTGCGGTTGGAAGAAAAACCTTTTATCTACAGTATCAGCCTATTAGGAGCTAAATGAATCATTATTCTTTTGACCACGATGAATATTAAGTGGTTTATAGGGTTGGAGAATGTTATTTCTGTCTCTATAATCATTCAGGTATAAAGGGAATACCTTTCAACGGTATATATGATGTGTAAAACCTTTAGTTATGATTAGTTAGATGGGTTTAAGGTGAAGAAAAAGGCACATTCTTGGTTTCCAGGTTGTGAAATCAACAGTGAAGTCATGGCAGTTATTCTCATCTTTAATATTTGGAAAACTGTACTTTCTCAAACCATTCATGCAAACAGCCACTTAATCCACTGAATGGATTTCTTCCAAACAAAGTAAAACCAATAGTTTATGCCCATAAAGTTAATATTTTTCTCAATGGTGCCATCAGAATCAGTCATCAAGTCATTGTAAAGAAAAAATGTACGCTGTCTGGATTTTCTTATCAAAACAAGGGTCATGGTTTTGCCGACAATGACTGAAAATGCAAAGGCTGCACTTCTCCTCTCTCTGTATGGCTGATATCGATCGAAACATTACAAAGTTGCACATGACTGTATGTGGTAGATTGATGGAGATATTGAGCACGATTCAGATTTACGACTTTCCTGTTTGTGCTGTTATTCGTTGGCGGACCATGCCATATTGGAACAGCAAATAAAAAGATAAATCTGTTTTAAAGCACTGCAAAGCAAAATGGAAAAAAATACAGAATGAAAAATGTAAACATTGTGAGGACAACACTAGAGAGTTGTACTTGTATGGGGAGTTTGTCTTTCTGACGTTGTGTCTGCCAGTCCACACATTGTCATTCACTTCACAATGGAAATGCCCATTACTATGCAGCCTTCCTCTGCTGCTTCTCGGCTGTTGACCCTGTTCATTTCCCTGCTGATCTTCCATTGTTAGAAACCTTAATACTGTGTTGTGGCCTTTCTGTTTACACCTGCCATCTTGCCACATCTGAGCCTTTTTTTTTGCCTGATCCTGCAGCTCATTCCCCTTTATTACTAAAAAGATTTACCCGGGAGTAGTTCATCAAGTCGAGGAGGAGTGAGGAGTCGTTTGTATGGTTTCTTATAAAAATGTGGTGATCGTCACACTGGTTGTTACAGTGGTTAGGAGAACGCATCAAAACACTTCCTTAAGGTAAACGACCAAAAAGAAACAGTGTTAGGCTTCAAAGATTTGACTTTTAGATCTAACTAAAGTAGAAGAACACCAGCGTCTTGATTTAAAGTCTGTGACTTCATCTACCTCCCCTTTAACCACCTTCAAGAAAATGTTGTGCTGTACTTTTGTTTTCAACTGCATTACTTTAACTAGGAATCACTGTGTTCCTAAAAATACTTCAGTCCACATTTGCAAAGACAGGTTAAGAAACGACAGATGCAACTTACTAATGCCTGGATTTTTTTTAGGTGGTATTCAAAAATCAGATTAGATAACATTAGATAATAATGTAATGTAGAAACAGTAATTTGTTTGTAAGGACAATAAATTGGATTTATGTGCACTCGTAAAAAGATAAAGTGGAGGTTGAACAATTAGTTTCAAAATGTACCAAAGTATTAAAAATGTAATAATAAAAGATACAATTGCTTTTAAACCTAAAAGCCTCACGGTTATTAAGGAGATAAATTAACAATAATGAACCATCAAGTCTGCAGTCAATCATAGTAAATCTAGAATTTTCAGTTGTGAATGACAATAAATGTCTTCTTTTAAAAATGTCATGTTATGATATAAAACCTTATGTCTGCAGCCTGAATGCCAAACAAATGAAATGACAGCCTCACCACGGATGGAGGAGTCGAGCCTGGCTGCACCTTCCCGCTGGCCTGTCCGAAGGTGATCCTCTTCCGCCTCATCCGGAGGAAGACGTAGATGCGGATGTACACGAGCAGAGTGACAACAAACGGCAGGTAGAAGGACACCACCGAGGAGTAGATCACAAAGTCCGGGTTGGAGATGGAGCACACCAGAGGGTCATCTGAGTCCCCAAAAAAAAAACATTATGCAAAGCAGCCTTAATATACAGGACAGCGAGAGAGACAGTAGGCGTAATTTATGGTCGACCTTTAACCCCCATGCTGATAGCCTCCATCTTGAATGTGACCTCGATGGCTTGTCCTCTTTTATATTCCGCATACATCTCACAGTGATGACTGTAAGGTGGATGTATGATTGATTTGACAATAATTGTGCCATTAATTCAGAAAAAGAACTAATTTGACACAATAATAATAGGCTATAGACCTAATTTTCAATCAAATATCCGGGGTAAGATATCTATCAAGTCAGCGAATAGTGCTGTAAATTGAAATCTGAAAAAAAGAGAAAAAAAAGGCACAGGCTGTGACCTCAGCTGTGAGACACATATTGCATGTCAGAGGCATGAACAAACTGAAGTGATTTGCCTCACCCCGGATCAATACCACATACTTCAATACACACAGAGACGGAAACAAGCACAGACACACAATCTATTTCCAGCTGCACCCCAAACCACCTTTACTCTCTCAATTATATTATTCGGTCAGACATGTGAGCTTTTAATTTCTCCCGTTGAGCTGCTATTTATTTATATCCCTTTCCTTCTGAAGGGCGAGGAAGGACCCAGGACCTGACGTGAACCCGCCGGTCCCTCCTTCCAATGCTGATGCGTGGCTGGGTATTGACAAAAAAGTGGGATTCCTGCAATCACCAGCCATTGTTAGGCATTTGGAAGTGGACTAAACCAAATGCCTGTATCACTGTGAGTAGCTTTACATTGTGTCTGACTAATGGTCTTGATTGTGTATGTGCAGTCATGCATCGCTGCTGCTGGCTATTGAAACTAAAATAGCTACTGGTGATGTCGCTCTCATCTCGCTGACCGTTTTATTGTTCGGGTTTCATTCTTTGTCACACAAAGTGCAGAAGACGTGATTTCATCAACACAGCGAGTTAGTCATTTTTCAGTAATGCAGAACAGAAATTATGCAGAAAAAAACATTTCTCTGGATGATTAAAGATGCAACCTAATGCAACCTCGATTTCGATTGGAATTTTTCACTCTACTGGAAAAATGTCTTCCTTTCTGGCTACTATACCTGATACTCCCTACAGTCAAATTTGGCAGTTTTGAATAAAGTTATTGCCTGGGATTACTTTATTTCTTTCACCAAGGAGATTATGTTTTTAATTTTGGTTTGTTTATTATTTGTCTGCTTGGCAATGAGATTACAGGACTACATGGAAACTACCAGCCTGATTTTCATGAAGCTTGATGGAAGCCTGTAACTTGAGCCAAATTTGGAGCTAATCCAAATTACAACAGGTAATATTTATTATGTGTAGAGTTTTTATGGGGGGATTTTAGCACCACTTCCCCCCTCAGATATTGTACTTGTAGCTCATTTTATGACATTTATAAAAATCCAATATTAGCTTGCAGTCTACCTAACTGTTAAGATAAACGTGACCTTTTCTGTAAAAAAAAGTTATTGTCACGGTAACAATGAAACTGTGAATATCTTTCCATCTTATCTTTTCTTTCATTTTTTTAATCTTACCTGGCACAAAAGATATCTTTCTTCTTGTCATTTATTTCATCTTTCTTCTCGAAAAATCGAATATGAACCATTATTCTTGACATTTATTTTTTTTCTTCTCAAACTGTATTATATATATCCTTTTCTCCCAATCCTCTTTTATATTTTTTATCTATCTATTTCTATCAGTTAAAGTATTTTAGTCATTAGACATGATCTTATGTTAAAGGAGAAAACAAGCTGAGGAAATTTTTTCTGCTTCTTGTGTTTTTTTTTTTTTGAGAGAACCCTTGTCACAGAAAATTAATTATTTTCCATATAATAAACTTAACAGACCTACAAACAACTAGTTATAGTTTAAGCTACAGTCTGAGTTATCATGACGTTCAGCCCATAGTATGCAGCAAAAAGCTCCAAAACTCCTTGATTTTCCATTTTCCATAATGCAAGTTAGTGAGGTGTTTTATCATCCACATTATTATACACATTCCAATATTACATTCCCTAGAAACCATCAATATATTAATAAACTGTTTTACTTTAATGAATATTTTATCATGTTATATTTTGTTTTGTTGTGTGATCTTTCTCTTTATTCTACATATTTTATAAGCTCTGCTGGAGGGAACCCGCCACAGAAGATCATTCATCAACTTAACTGTAATTAACTGCTTCCCTGTAATGTTGTACTTATGCCAAGTTATTTAAATAGCCTAAGTTTAAATAGGCTATTTTTGTTACCAGGTGAACCCCAACGCAGATTGACGCAGTAGCCCTATTAACAGCCATGTCTTTCTCAACATTTCAAAACTGTGGCTTCAAGCTTGTTCATCGGGTTATTTTCTCAGAGTGGAAAGAAAACAGTACAGCAGTACAGTCTATGAGCAGCAGATTGACTCTGACACGCTAAATTGGTGGAGCGCACCTTTAAATTCTATTTCAGATTGCATTTCACGTCCCGCTGCTGACCCTAAACGACGCCCTAGACTTAATTCTGACCCTCAATTTTATATGAACACAGTGTCTGCGTGCCTTGCATTATTACACACCCTGCATATCTTGACTCGCGGCTATGATTCAGAGGAAGTCATAATGTTATTGACCTGACCTGTGGTGTTGAAACCAAACAGCAGCGGACAGGAGACAGTGAAGGCCAGGACCCACACGGTGGCAATCATCACAAAAACTCTCTTCCTGGAGCGATGGGTGGTGTTGTACAGGACGGGCATCACCACTGCTGTGTACCTGCAGACACACACACACACACACACACACACACACACACACACACACACACACACACACACACACACACACACA
>JAOWBC010000812.1:8339863-8354651 GCA_028566105.1 Hypoplectrus providencianus | reverse complement strand
AACAACAACAACAACAACAACAACAACAAAAAAGACAGCTTTATTGTTCACGTACACGTAATTTCCGTCCTCTTTGTTGTTTATGTACAGATATAGATATTAAAGGTGTGATGTATTTGTGTTAATTCTATTTATTCAAATTTTATCTTTATGTCTTTGTTATTCTGTTTTATTTTTCTTATCGTAATCTATTTTAGTCTGTACTTGTACGTAAGTATTTCCCCCATAGGGATCAATAAAGAAATCAAAATTTATTTTTATTGATCATATAATATAACATCACTTCTTTTATGTGTAATTTTATCCCAAATTTAAATGCTTTACTTCCTGGCTGTTTAACATTCTGTTTCAATTTGAAAAAGCAGTTGTTCTTTGAAGATGCTATGTAAATAACGCTGTTATTTATTTTAATCAATATATTACAATAAAAGTTCGAGTGATCTTCATCTTCTTTCTTAATATTGAATTGCAACCGCTGTATCATGATCGTATCGTCAATTTCATAATGAGTGATCAACGCAAAAATTCTACAGTAATCAAATGGTAAAGTTTGTCTCCGATCGATTTGTTTCCAGCCCACCATAACTGAAACACCTATATAGTCTATGGCTTAAACTTAAACCTAAGCAGCCATCTGATGCCCAAATACATTAAAAACCATGACTTACTACTAACAACAATTAAGGAGGTTAATCACTATTTCAGGGGTAATTAGCCTCTCTCTAAGGCCTTGCAGGTACTTTTTTTGCTCAGGCATACAACAGAGGCCCCTAAGCTTATGTGACGAGGGTCCTGTGGGCAGTTGGTTGTTGAAAGCGCAGTTAGTTGACTTTCAACAGCTGACGGAGGTTTAATGGCTGGATAGACACGTTGTAAGTTACATATTTTAATATCAAAAACATGAATTTCTTCAGGACTCGCCTGTCCATGGGTAACTTCATAGGTTCGTATGTCTTACTTTAATTTATGTATTGTTTATTACAATGACTTGTTACCTGCCTGTCTCTCTTCTCCCACTTTGTAAGTCAATAATGGGAAATTTAGCAATTGTAGCTAGTAGTTATGTGTTGTATACTAGCCAGTTAGTCCTAAGTCACATTATTATTTTTACAACTCGTTGTCTTTATGTACCAATATCATGGTTGCAGTAATTGATCCTCAGCTGGTCATGGCAGGTGTTGGCAGTTCCTGTATTGTGAAATTTATAGTTCGTCCTCAATGCTTTGACCTAGCACACATTTTCATTTTATTATTATACGATATTTCTAGGCTTACCTATCCTGACACACCCCTATCTTTTTATGAAAGTCGACATCAAATCGGTTATGTCTTTATGGTTGCCCTTTCACGTTATGAGGTACCTTTGAGTACATCATTTAATATTTTTTTCCAAGTATTTTTTATTTACAAATAAACCCCTACTTCTGTTATGTGATAGTAATCTGAATGTCATTGTGTTTGGGTTGTTTTTTGAAAAACAGTAAATTACTGACTTGTAAAATGGTATAACAAAAATGAATTGTGAAAATTGAAAATACTCAGCAGTAGTATTGCTCTCTGGTTATGCTTCCTCCTGGAGCCAGTACACTCATGATTTTGCACTTTTTGAATGTCTCAACAGGTCAGAGGTGCATAAAGGTCACTGAAACATGGAGTCAAAGAGGGATGTGCAATAAGCCACAGGAGGCCAAAGTAGAGCCTCCACTTGCAGCCCCAGCAAAGCGTAAGGGTGTAGTGATATTGTATAGTGATCATGGTTACAGAAATCAACCGCTTGCAGGGATCATAAACCTTTTTGTTCATCATAAGTTTCTTATTGTCATAGGAAGTGTGTGAAAGTTTTCTTCAGTCCCAGAGGGAGGGACACAGGAAGTGGGGTTACAATCTGGGGTGAAGCAGTTACAGACTGGGGCTTGTGAAACTGATCTTCACTGCATTTATTTTTTTAAACTCTCTTTGTGTGTTTGTTCTCTGTAACGTATGCTTTCTTTCACACAGAAGCTCGTTCTGGGTTCAAAATCCCAGGCTACAGACCCTCAAATCTGGACAAGAAGATATTAATCTGGTCTGGACGTTTTAAGACGCCTGACCAGATACCCGAGCTTGTGTCGTAAGTAGCCTTTTCCTGTTTATATACCTCCCTGCACACTCGCATCGTATTGGTTCTCCATGTGATTGAGTTAAGATACATCACAAGAACAGAGCTAACTAACTGGATGATCAGTGGTGCTCCTGTTTGTAGCTGATCTTCCAAGATGACTGAAGTTCAAACAAGGCGTCTGTTCTCGGTTGGATGTAATTGCTGTTGTTCCTGAAATTATGGTGGAGATAATATTTGATCTGCAGCAGTGATAAAGGACCTGGTTGTCACGCATACAAACTGCAGACCTCCCACCTCCTGTGCCTGCACAATGAACCAACCCTCAATATAAAAAATATTGCATTACGCACATATTTTATGTTGACATGAGAGTGACCGAAGCATGATTGACTGTTGACATTATTGCTATTGTTTTTGATGAAAATACTGTTTTAACAGTCATATATCTGGCCACGCTGACCGTTGTTTGTTTACCTTGTCGTTCCACAGGTTTGAGATGATTGATGCTGCCAGAAACAAAGTCAGGGTGAAAGCCTGCTACATAATGATGGCAACCACGATAGCAGCCTGTTTGGTGATGGTGATCCTGGGCAAACGGGTGAGTGAAGATAGATTACATTATTTTGCATGCATTGTTTTTCTTTGGTTTCTGATGTGTTCCAACATTTTTTTAAGAAATTATGTTGCAGGATTGCATTTGTTCACAAACTGACACATAATTTACTGGTAGGCCTAATATTTACACCTTTTACTTAACGATGCAGGGGTCATGATAAAGCATCTCTGCTTCATTACAGTTGATGGCCATATCCATCACTGCAAACAGTACAATAAGGTCATATCTACATTCATCCTCAACATCCAGTCGTAAGTGAACTGATATAGGAATCACAATGAGGAAGCATGTATCCATTCTGTTCTGCACCTGGTAAAGCTGCTGGGAAATGTCCCACCATGCAGTAAATCCTATCAATGGTAGATAGGTTCGAGAGCTAGGTTTACATTGGTAAGATGCAAATAATGAAATTAGATGTATTTAAATAAAGGACTTAATAAATGTTTATTTATTTAAATTAAACTACAATGTTCCAGCACAACATAAATTATTTTCAGGATATCTGCTAATTTTAGTAAATCTCCAGGTTTCCCATGAAAAGAAAACTAGTCCAAGTTTTCCAGGATGTATGTGAACCCAGAATTCTCAGTACAAAGAGGGTTTGTTGGAATCTTAGTGCAATAGAATCCAATTTCAAAAGCTGTTTTGTTATATGTTTGCCAAAACCTTAAAATGCTGCTGCTGTAGCTTGCATTTCAGGGCAAAAGTAATATCATGGAAACCATCAGGCCATTTCTTTCAGAACTTACCTGTAATTTGTGTTGATTCTTTGCAGGCTGTGGGCAGGCACGAGTCCCTGACAGGTATAAACATGGAGAAGAAAGCTAGATGGAGGGAGGAAGTTGAAAGAGAGAAGGAAGCTGCCCTTGCTCTGTCTGAGAAGGCTCAGTGAAGAGACAATCCCCTCCTAACGCTGGCCCTATAGCATACCTATTCTGTACGTGTCAAATCTTCAGTGCTCTCCACTTCCATCCCAGAGGGCGACCAGAGGAAATTGAGAGCAGTTGATAGTTAAAAGTTTGGCAACTTGGAGATTCAACTTACACAACTATGGATTCTTTAGAAAGCAAATGTTGGGTTTTTATTCTTTCCAGTGAGTGCATTGACATTTTAAACTGGCACCTGTTTTTGAGTAAATGGCACTAGCATATTATAATGGTGTCAGAATTTGGTTGTATTGGAGAGAGTAGAAACAGCACCGCTTAAATTGGTCCTTTGATATTTTTTTGCATTTTCTATACAGAAGTATGACTTTCAAATAAGAATTCACACACCAATTAAGTTTTCTATTAATTAATGGTTCGAGTAAACTTTCAACACCTCTTAATACTGCTTAAGATCTTGAACATGAATACATTAGGTATTTCTGTATTCAAAATTTGCCTCAGAGGCAAATTTGATCATCTTGTAAAGACAGTTCAGTCAACTGGTCTTCAGTGTTCTCAAGAGAACGTCAAAAAGTGGATCAAGCATGATCCATCTGCACAATTGTCTGCTCTGTCCTGATTTTCTATAATTAGGCTTGTTTCTTCACAACTGATGTGACATCTGTTTGTATATAGTGATCACCACAGTATAAACTCAATAAAGAATTGCTTCTCGACAATTTTGGCTGATTTAACCTTTTATCAGCATGTTAGAATTTTTAGGGGGAGGGGGGCATGACATGTTCATGGGTAGCTTGATGGTCAACATAGCTTTCACTTTATTATGAGGTGAGAAGTTAAGGGATCAGTTCAAAAGTGACTGACATTTTTATACTGCTACTGCTCTTTTTATTTAGCATCTGAGATAAAAAAAAAATGTTAGAATGCTTGTCATTAATTTATTTCTTAGGTCTTATGGTTTTTTGACACCACGCTGTCTTGTTTTGTTGGATGGTTATGTGCTTAATGACTGTTTTTATATTAATGGATACTTTATTTTACTCTATTTGTAGACCAAATGATTAACTGAGAAAATACTCTGCATTAATTGATAAGAAAATTAAGAATCTGTTGCTAATTACTTCCATTACCCATGTGACAACAATTTGTTCAAAGAAAAACGTTACCTTAAAAATGTAGGGCTGCCTTCGTTGTCGATTGGTCAACCAACTGGTTGTTTTAGTGCTAGTCGTCTCTGATTTTTTAAGCTGATGAGCCTTTCATGCCCTTTTTTTTATGAAGCTCTGCTTAAACTCTTTAGTCAGGGCCCAAGCTTCTACAGTGATTCACCATGTAAAAACTACAATGACACTGATTCACTTACACTGTGGTTCATGAAACAGCTTTTATGCAAATGGCATAACAGGGGACAGTTGCACAAACTCAATACAACAAACAGTAATTAACATGTAGAGCTGGTCATCTCTTGCAGAGATTTTGATAAAAGTAAGCAATGTTAAGAGGACTTGGTAAACAAACATTCAACTTTGCTAACTAAGGTGATTACCAGTATTTTCAAGTTTTTAATCTGAATTTTGTTTGAAATTATCTGGAAGGATTCCTGTAGAATACAGATTATGGCACCATCAGCAACATGATAGATGCTAACCCCAACTAAGAAACATTGTTTAAAAAAAAGACCAACTTGAGACCCAATTTATGTATCAATGATTTGGCATGACTGGAAATTCCCACCTGAATGTGTTGGAAAGACATTTATACTGCTCACAGCTAAACAGCCAATTTCCCAAAAGTCGGATTTACTTTTTCACAATACAGTTCTTCTAGCTTTGCTGAGGCAGCATGATCTACTGATTGTAATTAGTGTGCTAAAAGTTTCAGTCCACAATCTGCTTGAGTCCCTTTGTAGGAAGGGTAAACAGTGAAGTAATCCTTGTCATACCAGAAGGGAGCCGCAGAGTCTGGTCACACCTCTTTACACCTCGCTCCCTGAGGAGGGAAGAGCCGCATCGTCAACCAATTAAATAGTTAATGCAAAAACTACGGTATATTCTCGAAGAGCAGGCATAAAGTCCTGAACTAAAGTGCTGCAAATGAAATGAAACTATGTTAAGATAATAAAAACTCCCCGCTGGTCTGCAGCTGGACAGATTCCAGGGTTAAATAGTCTGTTTTGTCTCGTCCAAGTCTGTCTAATTGTCTCAGTGCGAGGGAAGACTCCAATTCCCATGGTTCCATGGGGTTATTCACATCACACCAGAGGCAGTCTAAACTCTTCAGGATGAAGCCTGTGCAGGTGGAAAGTCCCGTTACTGGATAAAAGGAATGCATGATATGAGATCCAGGAGGGAATGCAAGCAGCCTGGTTTGTCACTGACAAGCTCCACCCCTCAGCAACACAGTCAAGTTCCTAATTTGTCCATCTGTGGTAACGTATCCAATGGCTGGAGAGGAAGTGAGGGAATTCAACCTCCATTTTTGAGTTGTTTAAGTGCCTTGAGAAGAGGTCAGTTGAGTCCTTGGGGTGGGACTGGCTACGTGGCCCCAGTGTGGGCAGTTCAGTCCAAAGACCACGGTCTAACATGGTCAATGTCTTATGGTCAGTCCAGTGTTTAGGTTAGATCATTCTCTATGCATGTGTGTGAGGAAAGGGGTAAAAATCACGTCCAACTTTGTCTGTCTTGTGAGTCATTAATGCTTCAATCAGACAAGCAGTGCAGTCCTACGAACTCCCACTTAATCAGAGAAAGGGATTGGAGAAGGGCTTTTCATTTGGGATGAGCTGAGGGAATCCAAACAGTAAGACTGTGGTGGTATTACAGGGACAATCTACTAGTAGGAAACGCCAGGGGCCTGAGCAGGAAAGTGGGGTTTGGGGCGCCAAAGTGAGCTCAGCGCAGACAGAATGATGAGTGAAACCTTCACAAACTGGCTGACAAGACTGCAGAACTTACCCACGTTGGATGTACGCACACACACGTGCTCCTGTAATGTTACATTTTTCATAATCATGATAATGATTAAATCAATCTCTCTGACAATGAGAAAAGGAGGGGAGGAGGAGGGGAGCCGAGGGTTCTCGTAACCCTTGATCGTGGCAGTGGGCAGAGAGTGGGAGAAATGAGCAGAGGTGAGGATGAATGTGGACAGGATTTAGCATTATAGCTGGAAGCCTTCCATTGGGGCCTCGCACTGCTGGAAGAGGAACTGCTGCTGCTGCAGGTCGACGGCTGGAGCCAGAGACGGGTCCTCGTCTTCAGTGTTGAAGTAGCGCTCAATCAGGTCAAATGCTTTCTGGTAGATTTCCTGGTTCTCGTGGCCCTGCAGGAACTCCAACTTGTCCAGGCCTGAGAAGAAGGACGGAAGTGCTGGTTTAACTGACTGAGCAATGTCTACCAGTTAATAATCCAGTTAAAGGTCTCAATGAAACAGAAGCTAGACTGTCTTTAGCTTCTGTACTAGCATTAGATTATTTGAGCTATGTAGCTACAATTATGAATTTCACTGATGTTGAAAAACAATACATCTTCAGATCATTTGTGACCCATCTTAAACACTTGAATGCATAAAACTGACAAAACTTTATTTTTTTCCCCTGAGCAGAGAAATAGTAGAATAAAAATGTCTGAAACGTATGCAGCATGAAATTTTTATTGTATACATGTGAACTCACCATAGGCCTCTTCAATGAGTGCACAGTAAGGGTTGATGCCTCCTCCCCTCTTGGCCTCCAGTTCTCCCAGTCGCAGGATGTTCTCTAGACCATTTAGAGCCACCTGAACTATTTTAGAGTCCATAAGAGTGAGCAGGTCGCACAGAGGTTTTATACAGCCGAGATCCACAAGGTGCCTGCAGGGGGCAGCACATGTATATATACAGTCAAACTGATTTTTCTTTCAAAGCAAATATTTGTCTTTGGCTCAACAATGTCTACAAGGCATGTTCAGTAAACTGCAAATATGGTGTCAGAAGATATATGGGAGAGACTTTACTAAAGCCATTAAACAAGCTGAGGGTAAGTATTAGTGTAAAAAAAGCAAACACTGACCACTATGAAATTCTTCAGAACAATAGTTATTTTAGAGGCAAAAATACCAATTCTTAAACACCTAAAGCATGGTTTCTGCATGATCTGGCTTTGTGGCAACTTAAAATTATGACATACTGTTGTAAGTGATAAGCAACTGTCTGTAACATTCATTTGAAAGAAACAAGCCACAGTTTGGTGCATACACTGGCTGTGTACTCTGTGTTCTTACCTAATTTGCTCTGCAGAGCCCCCAGAGGTGGCATTGGTAATGGCCCAGGCTGCCTCCTTCCTTGTGCGAAACTCTGCGACCTGCAGAATAGTGATGAGAGGAGGCAGCAGGCCCGCCTCAATCACCATCTAATAAGAAGGAAAAGACTTGATTAGATTACAAGATCCAACTCCATAATTTATTCCTTTGAATGCCACACAGACACGCGTTATGCTACAGACAATAACAACAAAGAAAATGTGACCCATATCGCCCCCATGTAGTTCCCTGTACAGAACTTCTCCCCTCTTAGGTAAGACACCCCACCCCCAACAGAAAATATGCTCATATTGGCTTATGCTTTTCTTTAAAAATAACAAACATCTCACAACAAAATATTTAAGGCATGCATTTTTCTTGTTTTTCTTTAATCACACCTGTATTTGTGCTCGGTTCCCTGCGGTGATGTTGGAGATTGTCCAGCAGGCTTCCTTCTTGATCGACTCCTTGGGGCTACTCAGGAGGTGAAGAAGGGACTGCAGTGCTGAACAGTTCAAAATCACCTAGACACACATGGCACACAAAGTCAGATTGACTCAACAAGAAGTATTCAACTACTGTCTCCGACAAGTAATACAACTTTATGTGTGTACATGCTGCCATTACCTGTGTTTGCAGATCATCTCCAGTGACTATGTTTCCAACTGCTCGCAGTGCAGGAGATACCACCTTATAATCAGAGTGCCTGGATGAAACCACAATTGAAATGTATGATCAGATTTTGAAGCCTGAATCTGATTCTGAATTCTGTTTGCCCTCCAGACACAGGAGGGTGGCAATATGGAACCTGTGGTGTGTAAACAGTGGATTTATGGTCCTTTTTATAGTATTAGTTAATATCTCAAAGCTGAGATGGTCATTTAATGGAGAGCACACCTCCTAATATACTCCCCTTTAAAAAACAACCCCAAAAAAGAAAGAACAGGTCTTCACAACAAAATATTATGCATTTCAAAAAGATAAGGATCTCCTGAATGTGAAGATTTAGGCTGCATGACAAGTATCAAATTTAAAATTGTGTGGAAAATGAATAATAATAATAACCCTAACCCTAAAGTGTGAGGGACAGTAGATGTTGTGTCTGCTAACGGCACACCAACAGCAGTGTGTGCACTCAAAACAATAATGGTGGAAGTACTGCCTGATTCTTACTGTAAAGATTTAAGATACTCAAGCACAGTTGTTCTGCATTTTGTTATCTCTGACTCAGGTGAGAGGCGTGTTCCTCATACAGTTCACTTCATTCTAACTGTGCACTGAGAGTGTACATCAAATATTTCCCACCCGCTATCTTGCACAGTGATCGCATCCCAAACAGTTCCGCCAATTTGATGCCTGTTTCTACCTCTGAAAGCGGAACAGGGCCAGGATCAGTTGGTCCCCCCATTGAACCTCTTGCACATTCACATTGAAAGTGAAAGGTAGGAAGCATGAATAACGTGGCTTGAAAGGGCAGTCTCAAAGGGGCTTTAGTAAGAACATTGCTCTTCTCCAACAAGTCTAAGCTGTGTAAAATTCTAAGCAACAGAATGTGTTTAAAGACTTACATTAGTAACTCCACCAGCCTGCGACAGACTCCTGAGTCAATAACAGCCTGGATTTTGTCATTGGGGCCATCAGATAGGTAGGAGAGCGCCCAGCATGCATCAGCCAGAATGTCTGTGTCGTTGACAAACAGCAGCCAAGACAGCACACTGAGGCAAGGAGACACCTGGTGGAAAAAAAAAGACGCAGTGGGAGGGTGAGGGGAACATGTTGCTGTTAAGGTAAACTTCATACAGCCTGTGACCTTGAAAAGTGAGATATGATGTACTTCAGCTATGTGAGAGGTGTGCTGTTGCCATAGCAATATGTTTATCTTGGCAAATTACCTTAGTAAAGTCTGGAGGTGGGTTCTTTCCTCTGCAC
Source organism: Hypoplectrus providencianus (assembly GCA_028566105.1). Taxonomy (NCBI): domain Eukaryota; kingdom Metazoa; phylum Chordata; class Actinopteri; order Perciformes; family Serranidae; genus Hypoplectrus; species Hypoplectrus providencianus. The sequence goes on along the minus strand of JAOWBC010000812.1, from coordinate 8,344,841 downwards.
AGGTTTGAGAGCGCCCACACTGCATTCCTCATCATCGTTAGACGATTCTGTTTAGCCAATAACCTGTCAAAGGAGCATGTTTTACTGAGGATACAGGATCAAAGTGGCTCTGTATTTTCCACTGTTATAGATTTTATGTGGAAGACAAAGTGACTTTTTGACTTACTGCACCAGGGAAGGCAGAATGTTGCAGTCTATGACAAAGTCTCTGCATTCTGTGCTATCACCTGCTATGTTTCCCAAGGCCCACACTGCCTAAGGGGCAAAGTAATCAGGTCAACATTAAAATGCAAAATATCAAATAATAGGATTATATTTCATCCAAACAGACAAGTTAAATCCAAATGGGTTTACATTGAAAACAGTACGTTTAAATAGAGAATCATTAAAGGAGAAGTCCATGGTTAGTTGGAAAGTGATGACTTAAAATATGTATTAAGAGGTGTTGAAAAAATATGTGATGACAGGATAAATGTTCCTGTATACCTGTTCCTGTACGTCTTCAAAATCTGAGCTGAGCATCTCTATGAAAATGGGCACAGCTCCTGCCTGGATTACCACCCGAGTCTGATGGGATGTTCCTGATGCAATATTGGTCAGCACCCATGCAGCTTCAAACTGAAACAATAGTCACAATTAGAGCCTTACAAATAATGATTTTAGAGGGAAAATATTCATTGATAACCTAAATGGTGGCCAGTATAGTCATTTTGAATGAAAAATCAAACCTGTTTAATGTGGATTATGCACTGTTTTTTTTAGTTGCTCTATGCATAGAGCTTCTTCTTTGTAACATAATATGTAGTAAATGCTAATATAACTTATCCAAACAATGTCTAAAAATGTCAGCTAAATGTAAAAAGATAAAGAAAAAATAACAATAAATAAAATAAATAGCTGAATAAACACTGTAATTGTTCAGTTTCCATCATTTGCTGTGTATTTAAAAAAAAATGATTTGCACCATTTCTAAATCATGCCAAGCAACATTTTCTGCATAATACATTTTGCAAAGAAGATTTTCATGACAACACATACCAGATTACATATACACCAATATTTCAAGCCCTAGTCAGAATATATATTTCTTACAAATAGATCATGAACTAATCAGATGTAAACTGTTAAATAACTTTTCCCACTTTAATTCTATACAACACAAACAGTATTTGTCATTTACTGACAATGCAAAGGGAGCTACAAAATCAAACTTAGTAAAAATGCACATGAAAATAAAGCAGTTTTAACCATTCCCAGCTGAGTCAGCCTGTGCATTCCTTCACTATTACTAAGGCATCCTGAGGAAATGTACCTGCAATGTGCAGTTTTCTCTCCTCTTCAGGAACTCAACAAAGCGCTCCACCACCCCTGGAGTGGCAATGACTTCATCGATGGGTGGGTTGGGCTCTGTGTAAGTAGAGTTGGACAATATGACAAAGATTAATGTAGTGATACTTATTGCACCATTATTATGATATCAGTGCATTAAAACATGAATTCAAGCAGTACATTACATAATGTATGCATTATACAATGTATAATTTCCCATATTTTGCTATCCAGACCAAATGGATCTATGACACCCTTACCTTTAGAAAGGAGCTTCCTAAAGCGCTGAGTGCCTATTAGTTGCTGCTCAGGAGTGCTGGAGAAAATCATTTGAGTCATATCTTCAGAGATAACACCACCCTAACAGCACAGAGATAGATATTTCATAAAATCAGATAAAATGTTGTCAAACGACTTCAAACACATGTAGATATGTATAGCAGCATTGTTTTTGTTTCTCTTCTTACAGTGAGTGGGTCCATGTTGTTAGCCTGGGACTCCAGGTAGCCACTATCGGCCATCCCATCATCCTCCGGGAGGCCATCATCCTCCACTGTGGCAACATTCCTCCTTTTAAAGAGCTACAATAGAATAATATTTAAGTTAATTATCTGAGTCTTGCTAAGGATATTTCTGTCAGGTTGCAAGTTTACTACCTAACTGAGCGACACTGAGAAGACATACAGCTCGTAACCACTAGAGGCTGTTTTAGGTAATTCTGGGAGACAATTCCAAATCAAAAAGGGTAACATTTTGTTTTAATTTACCCCCAAATTAACTGGGAGAGTCCAATGGAGATTAAAAATCAGAGTTAAAAAAATCATCAAGTAAATTCACACAGTAACAGACAGAAAACACAATAAGCGACTTATTTAAAAGGAACTAAAATTAAGCATAGGGAAGTCATTTCTCAAAAGAAATGAAAAAAATGAAAAAAGAGTCTGTTAACTAACCAGGTAAATATAAAAGACATTTACATTTATTTCATTTTGACATTTAAAGCATTTTTAGAGGATTAATTCAAAGAGTTTCATGTCATGGTGCAAAAAACACAAAAGCCCCTTTCCATATTCTGTAGGGGTATTTAAGAAAAAGAAGCATGTCTAGAGACGTCTAGAGAAACCTTTTTGTTTGTGTGATGAAGACACATCGGCAGTATAGAAGCAGAACAAGAATGTCCTTAAATATAAAGGTATACACCTCTGCTGAGTATATTTGAATGACATCCTTACGCTTTGCTCACCTGTTCATCCTTTTTTTGTTTGCGAAGCTGTAGGCCTTCCTCTTCCCTCCTTCTTCTCATTTCATCTGTGTTGAGGGACTTGTTCTTGTAGCTCTTGAGTCGTGCATTGTCCTTACCTTGACTCATTGTGCAGCCTAGATGAATGCAAAAGAAATGTCACATAAATGGAATTAAGCAGGGTTTGGAGAACAAACTTTAACTTCCCAATCTTAAACTACTACTAAGTCTATCATTCCTGTTGGTATTTAAAAGCAGATGGCAGTCATTTTAAGTGAATGTTTTCTTGTTCTGTGCCTTATTTTTTAGTCGATTAACTTTTTGAGGGGCAACCACAATTTAACATGGCAGTTATATTGAAACAAAATTGTAAATTTACTGCTGGTTGTTATTGCTGCGTATTGCCTACATATGTTATTGGTATTAATAGTTAATAACAATAAGGCATATGCATATTGAGGTCAGAGGATATTAAATCTCAATGACTGCGTACTATGTACACATTTTAAAATATACCAGTTTGATTAATAGAATAACAGGAGTAGACCAGTACAATTACTGCCCCTACATGTATACATACATGTTACAGACCCCCACCCCCCATACCCTACTACCAACACGTCTAGACACTGAACATTTTCAATGGTCTCAATACTCTTCTTATTTTCTGCAGTATTGATGCATGGGTACCAGCTCCACTTTCTTCTGTCTTTTTGTCTTTGACGGCAACTTAATTCATACAGAAATATATTTCAGTTACCAATATATTGCAAGAGTCATTCTGCTATTCTCTCTCTCTCTCGAGCCACGACAAGAGACATCATCAGCATGATATGTATTGAATGTCATCGATGTTGTCAATTTTTCTCAGCAGTATTGAAATGGTACGAAACATCGATTTTCTTTCACGGTAACGTTACAATACTGTGCCGACACTAGTATGTTAATGTGTTATCTCTGACATAGTCCTCGCCTTTCAGTTACTTGAAGTTGTATATAAATATATATAATCTGGGAATGAGTATTGTACTAATAGATGGCAAAATCTTTTGTTATGTCACCAACTGTAACGTTATAACAATGTATGTGTGTATTTTTTACCCAAGTGACGTTATATTAGCTGTAAATGGAGCAAAATCTACAAATTTTCTGGGTCTGTGAATTATTAGCATTACCAATACAATCACTGACTGATGAAAAACTACCATATTTTAACGTCAACTTTAGTTTGCATAGCCAAAGAGGACATCATCCTCTCAGCAAACAGACTAACTAACTGGGGCATCTAAGGATACTAGCTAGCTGGCTAGATGGTTAGCTTCAGAGTCTTGACTAATTTATAAGCAACCAAATATGTAATTATCTAACAATACGACGTCCTTCTTCTATGCGATTCAAAAATCATCAAAGTACAAAATAATTTTAAATTAACGAAGCACAGGATAAAGGGATGGCTTCACTTTGTCAGCTGGCTAATTCCATAGCCGTTGTTAGCACAATCTACTGCCGAAAGCTAGCCTAGCTGCTAACAGTGGCTAGCTAAATTACCTAACGTTAGCTCTGAAAGGTAACGTTAGCTCACACGACAGTCCAACGTTTTTTAAATGTTGTCGACCTAACGAATTTTATTAGCTTGTTGTTACAAAGCGTTATTACACACATACTCCTAAATACGGGTATTTATTATTAACTGACCTGTCAAATTGGGCTCTGTAATCCCCTTATTATTCGCTAGGCCACCGTTTGTACAGCCGTCGCCGGTATGCTACTGCGCATGCGTGGAATCAAACGCACCCCTCCACAACTCCCCTTCACTTATTTACACTCCGCCCCACCCACGCTACGCTTGTGCTTAGTAAATAACAAGAAAACCTACTCTGCGTTACCAAAAAACATGTTGTACTGTATATGCATTATAAAACCAGACACATACTCATAACAGACACAACATATAATTTACTGTTTAATAACGCTGTGCTAGATGCAGACATTATTTCGAGGCACAACCGCATTGGAAATACGCACATCATCACGCAGCAACATAAACGACCTCTGCAGGAGATGATAGAAAAAAAGGAAAACTTCAAGGATTGCATGCTTTCGCCGCCGCCTCATTTGTATGAAGAAACAGACTAAAAGTGCAGGTGTTTTGCATGTTGCATGGACCTTTAAAAATGATACTATTTTGAAGTGGACCTGAGACGCTCAGGCGCCAGCGGTCATCAGATGTGGGTGTGTGTGTGTGTGTGTGTGTGTGGCAGGAGACAATAACTGAACATCAGAGTCAAATAATGCATTGACTTTGTATGACCCCTACAGTACATCAGGTGCACCATTCACAATGTTTTCAAACTATAAGACAGACTCACAAAACCACACACGCACAAACAATCTATACAACATGGATTA
>JAOWBC010000812.1:8300966-8314017 GCA_028566105.1 Hypoplectrus providencianus | reverse complement strand
TGTCTGTCTGTCTGATGAAGACCAGAATACTTGACTTTACTACAAGAGCACCTGATTGAATCTAATTGTAGGGACTTTTCTAGATTTTACTCTTGTTCTTTTTTCCCTTATCTTTTGAAAGGCATGACTGATTTTGAGTTCTGTGTTAAAAAAAAAAAAAATGTGGTGTATGTGCCAGGCGAGCAATTCTCATTGGACTGAGAGAGCATTATCACTTGGTCCAGTTCTTATCATACATTCATGGTTTATGAACTGTTTTAGAGGCTTGAGTTTGGCATTTTGTTTTCTTGAAATCAAAATTGTTATTTCCTCAAGAGGGTGGAGCTGGGGAGGTTGATGCTAACTATCAGCTAAAGTTAGTGCTGGCTAGCTTGGTTTAGAAAGCTTGAACTTCCATCTTTTTGTGCAATTAAATGGTGACTGAGACTTTTTCATGCAACCGAACTGAAAACACACTGAAAGGGGCAACTACAGGAGAACACAATATCAACTTGTGTAGCACAAAGTTTTTCTCAAAATAGGAACATCATTTACTAAATGGACACCATGTTGTATTCAAGAAGACTAAAAAGTGGCTAATGAGTCCATACACTATTATATACATAAGATATTTTTGTGTTGACCTTCCAGGAAGATAAATCAAAAATCAATATCCAGCAGAGCCCAATGCAGCAAGCTGATGTCAATCAGATTAAAACTTAATTCATCTATTACATGAAGAAACCAAACCTGATATCATGCAGCACATTAATTAGTCTACCAGACCTGTCGCTCATTATGATTTGCATTTTCCTTTTTTCCTTCAGATGATTGGTGAAAAGTAGTAACTTCCAGCAGGACTGAGCCATGTTTGACTTCACTGAGTTTTGTTGTAAATGACAGCTGGTGGCGCTCCCTGTGTGGAAAGAAAAGCCCTCTCAGGTGATCATGACCGGACTTTGCGCTGCGGCAAATCACTGCGCTCCACTTAGGTTTTGTCCCGTCGCACAGCGGAAAATGTTGCGACAGCTGCTCGTTTGAGGCTCTGCATCAGTCAGGACATCATCCTGACAAAAATGTTCCTCCTGCATGATAACAGATTACATTGAGAGTGTGGATAATGGGACTCTCACAGATGTCAGCCTGTGAGCTGCTTCTTGTCTGGCATTTGTGGTTCAAACATTGAGCCAATGTGTAATGAAAAAATAATCCCAACAGACTGCGTCAGCATCATATGAGCAGCAGGTCAATCAGAACATTTCTCTTTGCCGACAGGTTACTGTTGAAATCGTTTGTTCAAAAGATAAACAAAAATTATTTTTGATCACTTTTGTGATAATTTATTTTAGAGGAAAATATTGTTTTTACTAGTTTTTAATAGAAATGTAATTTAGTTTCATACAGTTTAGAATATAATTGAAAGTTGTAATTAGAATAAAAAAAACACTTAGAAACTGTGAAAAAAAACTTAGAAACTTTGTCAAATAAAAAAAAAACAAAACAAAAAAAACAATGTTAGTGTGCTGTACATGCTATCGTATGAATGTCTAATGAAGGTAAATTGATCATGTTTAAATGTTAAACCTTGTCCTGAAAAGTTTCTAGAGCTGGCAGCTAAATGTAATGGAGAATAAAGTCCAATATTTACCTCAAGAGGTAGTGAAGTTGTGTTAAAAGTTACATAACAAAGAAATACTAAAGTAAAGTGTGCTTAAATAGAGTACTTCATTATATCCCACCAGTGGATTTATGTTATATGATGAAGTAGAAAACACCAGATATATCGACATGGCCAATATAATTTTGTGATTGAATGTTGGTTACCATGTGTATTATATCGCATTTGTAACAAAACAGAAAAAAAAAACAATATATATATAGATATAGATATATATAAAGATTTAGAAAGTGTATCCCTCACCAATCACACATATTGGAAATTATTCCAAAGCAAAATAATCAAAATATTTGTTGAAAATGTAGTTTTATATTAAACATCATTCCAGGTGGTATGCTTCACAGGTGTGCTGCTGTACACATGAAAACAAAGTGACACGTTGTGAAAGAAGAGGCTTTTACCATCTATACGTGTCATACTTATTAACAATCCTGTGTTTGTGAAGTGGCCTTGAGTCCAGGTGAAGTCATTCTGCTCTCAGTTGTCTCTCTCGCTTTCTGCTGTTCTGCAGAGCAGCAATAAATCCACTGGAAAGACTGAAGCTTACCAGCCTGACTACAAATGAATTGCCTGAAAGAAGTCTTCTACAGTCAGTGTCTCCATTCAGGAGGCTCACAGCGACTCAGCCCATACGTTCCTATAGTACCACCTCTGACAAGTGTGTGTGGGCCAATCTGACACATTCAAGAAGATGGTTCATAAAGGAATGGAGGAGCATAGAAAATTATGGGAAATTCACAATCATCATCCCAGCATGACGCTCAGATACAGCCAGACCAGCGACTATAGAAGACGAGACATTTCGCTCTCATGACCTTTTGTCTGACTGAGCAGCACATCCACACAGCAGCCTCCTGCCGCTTCCCTCCATCACCTGCATATTATCACATTTATTCCTAGTTGGAGGCGTTTTCACAGAGCAAATTGGCTGCCGTCACATCGTGGTTAAGGTCTCATTTCAGTTCAGCTGTTTACACAAATCCCTGATAATCCACCAATAAGTAAACCATTAAATAAATCCCATAAATAAACCAGATAACACAAATAATTCTGGTGCTTCTCTTCCAGAGAGTTTCACCTGCATGTAAATTAAAATGCATGTGGGAGAGAAACAGCAGGTTATTTCCAATGCAGCTGGAAGAAATGATAACCGGAGTATTTTGACAGTTAAGTGTAGGCAATAATGTTTTTCCATTCTCCAAACCCAAGTCCTGCCTCAATGTCTTAAATGTTGACTGAACGTCAAATCATGTTTTTTACAGAGATAACAGTTGTTGTTGCTTAGTAGTTTCAGAATAGACGGCCTGTTGGCCTTGGTGTAGGTGCACAGCTGTAGAAGTGACAGGGCAGAGACCGATGACAGGTTTCTTTAGCTTGCTTGCTGTTTGTGGAAATTATTTTTTGGGGCTTTAATTCATTCCCCAATAGCAACATTTCACTCTCACATTGGTCTGCCTGTCTCCACCTCCACAGCATTAACCGTCTCTGCCCTTCCCTCACACCCCACACCACTTCCATGCTTGTCCATGGTCTTGTCCCCTCCCCCGTTGATTTACAACAACCCTCTCCTCTTTGGTCTCCCTCACGAGCTCGTCCATAAACTTTCTCCAGCAAATCCACTGGCTACCAGTGTTTCGCATCAATTATAAAAATCCTCCTCTACACCTTCAAGGCCTTCCACAACCTCTCCCACCCTTATCTGTCCGATTTACTCCACCTTGCCACCTCCTCCTGCTCCCTCAGATCAGAGCCACATTTATCGAAGCCCGATCGTTCTGATGCTGAGATGTTCACATGTGATGACTCACGTGTAACCCCAATAGTTGCTGTTCCTTACTCCCATTTGCATTCACCATTTTCAGCCTCCATTCACTCCGCCTGCCTCCATCTGACTCTTTTGTGCTACATAAAAGTTGCTCCTCATTCATTTTAAAAACCGTGAATTTTAAAACCTCATCTTGGTAAATGTTTCCTCATATGGCATGCGAGCTAATCCTCGGAGCATGTAAATCTTGATTTGGATGAGTGAAAGTGGAAGGACCAGAATGTCAATATCTGTAACAGCCAAGTGGTTTTCTGCAGACACAGATAATGCACCAGTCAATAATGACTCATTTTAGCGAGAGAGAGTCTCATGGCAGCTTGGGGTTTGAGATTTTGTAGGTTTTTTTTGCAGCGACCAAACAGGCCGGTTTATGAGGTCGCTCACAATGTCACAGTGTGTCTCCCAGCAGCACTTAGCGTTGCACCAATTTTAACTTGGCGAGCAGGTAAAAGAGAAACCTCATGTCTGAGTGACTGACCTGTTTTGTGATCTCCATCTGCAGGTAACCTCTCCAAAACCTGCACAGAGGACGGCTGGACTGAGATGCATCCCATTGACATCGCCATGAACTGTGGATATAATCTCAACAGCACCAGTGATGATGTGAGTAAAAAAAATGCAGCTACGGTTGTGAATGAACCCATCAGCAGTGTGACGCCATGAGGTGAACCAGTGGGCAGGAACAATTGAATTACAACATATTGTCTCTGCTGTGTGCACTGTGTTGTTGGATCGATCAGGAATAAAAGCTGCTGATTGTTGGTTTCATTGATCCAAGCGATGTAAAATACAGTAACACAACTGCAGTAAACAATGCATGACACTGTACAGCTGTTGCTACATCCATGCTAGGGCTTTGCAAACTGTTGGAATTTCTGTTCATGCTAACCAAGAGGAAGATGTTGGATCTAACTTGTTTTGAATACATTTAAAATAGGTTAACACGTTAATAATGACTAAAATGTTAAAGTAGGGCTGGACAATTAATCAATAATCTAATCAAAACCAATATTCAGAACCTCCAAACCAATATGATCTTCACAATTCCTCACAGTTATTTTAGTTAATTTCATAACCACTCGTGACCTCGCTTACTCCATCCGTGACATGGAAGAAAAACGGAGCAACCTGTCCTCACTCTGAGTGGCAAACAACTATTACACATCCAGCAGTTATAAAACAACATGAGCATTTGGAGTAGCCAAGTAGCCTGATGAATGTAAATCCAATATTAATTTGGCTTTTAGCTCTGTTTGGCTTCACACAGACTCCCGTGGGGAATATCTGTCACATTAGCAGCTAACTGCTCCTCTGTGATCAACAGTTAATCTCTACACATGTCAGTCTGGAAGTCTGAGAGGCTGCAGTCAGGGGATGGATATCAGTGGGCTGACACTGTGATTCATGACTCAGTGGAGGTAAAAAAAAAAAAAAAAAAAAAAAAGTTGCTTAAACTTTGTAAACCCTTAAAATTCTGGATCTGATGTGTTCTGTTTTCATTGACATTTCTACAACATCCCAACTTTTATATAAAGAGGGTTGCAGTTCTTTAGGTGAGGATAAGTACAATAAATTGACAAGTAAGAAAAAAATAACACAAAAAAGATACCAAACTAGACGATAAACCTTAGTTTATTAAGTTTGCTAAGATAATCTAAATCCAAAGTTCTTTAGACTTCAGACATTTTTTCAACTGATGGTAATTTTTTGTTTTATAACTATTTCAATTATTTTTGGGTAACTGTTTTTTACAGGTGTTTTATTCAAATATAAATAAATGAAGACAAAGTTATTATAATCACCATAGTCATAAATATTATTTTAATTATCATTATTAATTAGCAATACTCATTGTTGTCTGATTTAATGTTTAATTTGATACTGTAACATAGCACATCAACAATACTGTATCACAATATTGTATAGTAAAGTTTATAATAACATAAGTGTATAATTTATATGCTAAATTGAATAGTTTTTGAAATAGTTTTCATTTACGAAGTTCTTAAATATAGATTCCGTGTCCTGAAAAGAAAACTTTTTCGGAGTATGGAAATGGAAATAACATCCCTTGTTCTCTGGAGCGGGCGCGTCTTTGAAGCACAACACACGTTTCATTGACAGGGCCGAGTCAGTCTGCGGTTCCTGCCTCCGTTATCTGCATTATGAGTCATTAGAGGTTATTCATGTTGCCTCTGAGGCTCGGAAGGGAATAAATATACATCAAATGTTGCTCTTATTTAGTTTAGTTTTAATGCACAGAGAGCTAATCTTGTCTGTGCTGGCGGAGGAGGAGCAGGCTGCAGAGTGGATGTGCACTACAGGGTGGTAAAAGCTTTCTTGGTGGGCACTCTGAGTCACAGTCACACAGGCGGCCTCATTAGTATGCCACATAGGAAGTCAGGAGGGACCCGCCTGCTGGAGTACACTAAAAGGAATTCGATGTCCGTTTTTTTTTTTTTTTTTTTTTTTTTTTTTTTTTTCTGCATACTTGATACATCAGTGTGCCAAAGGATGCAGAGCTTTTAATCTCATTTTCATCAAGCACAAAACATACAGTGGCATGGCAGCAACACTCTGAAAGGAGCCACATCCTCAGAGCTGCTGCAGCTGAAACAGCAGGCGAGTCAGGGGTGGTTTAGCACATCCACTTCTGTTCATGGTTTTTAGGGAAGGAAAAGACACAGGATTATGGTTGTTTTTATTTAAAACAGAATTTAATTTGTAGCAATAATGGTAAAAAGAGTTGGGGTAAGACTAGATATATATTCAATTGGTGGTTTAACAGTTTCATCAACCACATCAAATCTCAAGGTGCATGAGTAATTCAATTACCTGTCATTTTCTTCCTTGTGCACCAAAATTGTGTCCCGTCCATTTTATTGTTTTTTGTCTGTTAATTTGCATTTGTAATATTTTGCACATGTGTATAGGTAAAAACTTAATGTTTTTTTTGAATATATTCTTATTTATGAACCATTTAAATATTCTTTTTGAAGTCTTATTATTTATTTAGACATATATTTTATTTTATTAATCAATGTTATATTTTTTTCTTAAACATAAATATTATTAAAAAATAATTTAAATAAAAAAAGAAGTGAACTGAAATTTTTCTTTACGGTCCCTGGATTCATGAAAAGGCCAGTAAAATTCCAAAGAAGGAGTTTGTAGGATTTCTGATGAATAGTTTATATTGTGATTCACATGATATCCTACAAAATATGACATGTGACAAGCAATGTTTTCAACTCTGGTGTTACACCCTTAGTCAGACTGAGTTCTCTGTTCACTATACAGGACACAGCACGATTAATATAGTATATAGTATTATATTATTAATATATAGTATATTGTAGCACAGCACATTGTACTGACCCAGAAGTTGGGAAAGCCCTTAAAAAGGCTTGTTAAAAAAATGAATGGAAGCAGTTGTGTCAGTTTCCTTCACCGTGACTTGTTTTTGTTGGAATTCAGGGCAAGTTTTTCTGGCAAGTGAAGATCGGCTACACCATCGGCCACAGCGTCTCCCTCATATCTCTCACCACAGCCATCATGATCCTCTGCACCTTCAGGTACGTAGAAATACAGTCAGACACACCAAAGCCTCATCTATCAGCCTCATCCACCCCAATTTATTTTGAAAAAGTAGAGGGTGATACATTTTCAGAAATACTTAACTGAGGGAAATTAATATTAAAATTTAAAAATATGTGTATAATTTATAACAACAAATATGTCGAATAGAAATGTTAAATTTGTTTAAAAAAAATAAGATAAAATAAAAAATAAACTACATCTATGTAAAGACCAACAGTGTAGTTAATACCAGTGCTGGCGATCAGATGTATGAGACTAAAAGTGAAATAACAGTATGAATAAAATATGAGTTTAAATGTACAGTATAAATAAAGTATTGGTATGGGATTAAATGACACTATTACATGGTGGAATTGGTGAAGTATTGCACGAAAGATCTAAATAAATGATGGGCTTGCAGCTGCTGGCGGCTAAATTTCTTGACAGCAGTTTTGTTGCTGAAGAATTTGCCCTGTTGACCTTTATGTTGCGTCCCAGCCCCAGCATGCTGGTGAAATCCTTATGAAACCAGAATGTGATGATTTTAAAGCCTTTTAAATCTACATTCAATGGACTGCATCTATACAGATATCTAATGCTCAGATTCTGAAACTTTAATGTTTCATAAATGTAGACACACATCCTGAGTCTGATGTATTTGGCCTTTGTTTACATTTTACCATCTGTTTTATACGCTGTTTTAGCTTATAGCATTTCCTGTTTCTGAGTATGTCTATTTTTCATAACTAGCACATTGGAAGCTGATACTTTTTGTACTTTTATTTTAAGTTAGTTTTGAATGCAGGACTTTTACTTGTAGTGGAGTAATTTCACAGTGTGGTATTTGTACTTTTACTCTTGTAAGGGATCTGAATGGATACTTCTTCCACCACGGGTTTAAGTTCTAGAACCCCTGCAGATGGAAAAAGTCTGAAGATGAAAACTTTTAACAGCAGCTGCTTTGCTCAATCATTTGCGCAACTAGCTTTTAATGATAATTTCCTGGTTACATGTTTCTTTCCCTCATGTGGTCATCTGTTGAGTAGAAGAACGAGAGCATCACGCGTCATGGCTGCAGGACCCCTGTGCAGAGAGAGCATTAGCATGAGCAGCTCAGCGTACAGCACACTGACACTGGCATTACGCCTGCTGGGCACGTGGACGACATGACAGTTTATACATTTCAGTGTCGCACATCAAACACTGTGGAGCGGGATTTGATCATTTCTGAACGGTGCAGCTCCAAGGCTTATGTTAAACTAGGGAATGCAAGAAGAAAAAGAAAAATACTTTCAATCCCAGTGATTCTTTCATGCAGCGTTTGATGGCACATATCTGCAGCGGTTTGGAGACGGGGAAGAAAGGGATTGGTTATAAGCTTCCTTGATGATAATACTGCTTTTTTGATGTCAGGAGTGACTGAAATCACAGCCTTAGATTGCAAATACTTAATACTAAAGGCCAATTAATTATTCATATATACAGTTTTTATAAAGTAAACCCTCATAATAAAACAGATTCTCTATTTTTTCTTCACCTCTGTTGTACACAATTCAAATTTAACATCCAAGAATCTTCCAAGGAGAAATATCTCTTTGTGTATAATAATACACGGCTGTTCTACAGCGTGCACATATTTTATTCTGTTGTGCTGCTTTTTGTCAATGAAAACAGTGCATTTGCTCCTCTGCAGAAATTCCTCACACGCAAACTAGCTGTGAAATAATTCTTTACATGAGTACTTCTCTGTGCTTCACAGTCATTGTAATGTGATGCAACAAGTTTTTCCTTTCTTCCATCCAGCAGTCTATTCTCTGCTACACGCCCGCCTCCACAGGGACAGAGCGAGCAGTAAAATTGCTTTTTTTTTTTTTGATGCATTTTTCACCTGTCTCCTTTGTAGCTTGTCCCTGCTACTCCTGTACACTGAGTTAGTCACTGATCAGAGCTGCTTTTCATGTTTCCCACAAAGACCTGCTTTAGGTGTGAAAGGGTCTCCATCAGGGAGTTTACAGGTCAAGGTCAGGGTGATAAAAGAACTCCAAACGTGTGAAATCAAGGCAACCAACAGGTTTGAGCCAGAAGGAGAGTTATGAGGGAGCAGTGGGAGGTGGCAGCGAGGGGCAGTAATGAGCACAGGCGGGAGGTGAGAGTCTCAGCTGTTTCTGAGAGACGCCGCTGATTACAGGTAGGGACAAACAATCTGACCGTCTGTTTACGTCAGGTCGAGATTTAACATAAAATAAACATTACATTTAATGTTATTTCTTATTTTTCTTATCATATATTATTTTATTTGTATTCTTTTTTAATTAAACCTCATAAAAGTCTATAAAGTAGTTAAAGTGAGCCCTCCCTTGAGATATTTAAAATTTGATCGCATAAATTAGATAACATTTTTGGAGTATATCTGACTGGGTCCATTCTGCATAACAAGTACTTTTACTTTGATACTTTAAGTATCTTCTGATGCTTAAACTTTTACTTTAGTATGCATGCAAGACTTTTACTTGAGTAATTTTACAATTTTACTCAACTTTGAAAATATTCCAGGCCAACCCTAGTGTTTCATCACAGCTTTCTCCTCTCCCAGTATGTAACTGAACAGTTTTACTATTTCATTCAAGCACAAAAATGCTCTAAAATTCCACGTTCATTGGACAGAGAAGTTCCCATAAATGCTACAGTAGCAGCTGAATAAAGAAAGCATTCAGTGAAATAACAGTCGCAGTTTGCAAACTGCTGTTTTAAACAGCTGTGACAGAATGTTAACAAGCCTCTGCGGTTGTGAAATAAGGTTAGATGAAACTTTAATCATTCCTGAGGGGATCTTTAAGTGTTTGGGCATGTGCTGCATCACAGCTGAATATTTCACCGCCCTGAGTAACAAGCAGTGATCTGATCTGCTAATGGGAGCCTTGACAAAACTGCAGACGCGTGTGCCCGTCTCCCTCCTAAATCATTTAACCATCTCAAGTGTGACAATGCAATCAGGAAGTCAAGAAGTAATCAAAAATTGATGCTGGAGGATTTCAAAATATCTCTGATTAGTCACTTTGAAATCCGGCCCTTTGCCTTTATTGGAGAGGCGTGTGATGGAGACGGAGAACATTCATTGTGCTCCAACGCTGACCCCTCCGCACAGTGATAACAGGCGCTAATGAGCTCAATAATGAGCGGAGTCATATCTGTTATTTGCCGTCACTTTAAGCTATTAACTCCAAGGACAGTGGATAATTAGCATGAATGCCCTCTTTATCAAAGTGTGTCTCTTGACCCGTTTTCTCTCTCCTCATGTCCATAGGAAGCTCCACTGCACGAGGAACTACATCCACATGCATCTGTTCGTGTCCTTCATCCTGAAGGCCATCGCTGTGTTCATCAAAGATGTCGTCCTCTACGAGGTCGGGGAGTCGGACAACTGCTCCTCAGGCTCTGTGAGTTGATTGCCAAGACACTGCTGTTTTTTTGTTCTTTGTCTTTAAGGAGAGACAAACCACATGGGGCCCCATGTTGTCCTTGAACACAGACCAAGTTAAAGTCAGTGAGAGGCTCAGGAGGTGCACATGACACCAGTGTGCTTATTATCCACTTTAACCTCCATTAATGAGAGACGTCCTCAGCTCCATGGGGATGGAAAGATGGATTTCCTTGGCAGGACACAACAAGGGAACTCAAGTTGTTCTGTCAAATTCTTTATTCAAGGAAATAATCAAGTGTGAATCAAAGTGGAAGAAAACATCCCAAATAAACATTTAGCAGTTTATTTAGTGACACTTATTGGTCTTTCGTACCTGAGCTGTTCGGTGAGCTTGTAACAAACTCTGGATATGTTTTATCCAATACTCCTTTTTTTTTTTTTTTTTTTTAATGCTCCGCAGTACAAATGAATGGAAGGAAGAAAAACCTCTCTCTTGAAAAGAGGCGGTTCATTTACATATTCTGCCCAACAAAGACCATTTATCTACAATGCTTGGTGCCCTTGACAAAGCACAGTGTGAAGCAATCTAAAACAAATGAAAAACTTGGCTTCATCCAATATCTCTTTTGCAAATGTATGCATGTTTGCATTTGTATAATAGTATAAATCCTTATTTGCATTATTTAACATAACAATTCTGGACACTTGTCATTAAAAAAAAAAAATATTGAATGTAAGTGATCAATTGGTGAAGTTTCATGGTGACATGTATGAGCTGAAATTCTCACCGTGTGGTGTCTCCTGTTTGTACGAGTCAGAGACCATCCTCAATATCCTCTTTCATTAGAAACAACAAAGGCAAGAGGGGTATTTTATTGCTGAGGGGTATGAATTGAATTAGTGTATGATTCAGTCTTTATTGCTCTGTTGCACCAGTTGATATTCTGTTGCATTTTAAGAAGGAATTGTTTATTAGAGCTGGACTAATACAGGACCTTTGAGGCTAATCAGAGAGACTGGATTACCAACCTCAGAACTCCAGGGACCCCTAAAGTTCCCGGCTTACTGTGCTTTAATTTAGTTTGGGAGTACGCAGCACTTGAGTACAATATGCACAGACACAACAAGGGCCAGATTTATTGCCTGACCTTGGGGATGTCTTGTGTCAGAATTTAGTTTTAAGACCTTTATTTATTCAAAAAATTATCTCAGTTGAGCGCCTGCATAATTCATACTCTGAAAATGTGTATTTTTTTTTCATTATTATTAGAAAGCAAGATAGTATTCAAGCATAGTAATGGTGGACGAATGGAGGCCAATGGCTTGCTTTTGCCCCTAAGACCAGGTTTATATATAATATAAAGAGGTCCTAAACAAGAATAACAATAATGAGAATAATAACAAGAATAATAATGATGGAATTATTAAATAGTTAAAAAAAAAAAAAAAAAAGAAGAAGAAGAAGCAGCAGCAACCTTGGGATGACCTCAGAGGCATCCATCCCAAACACTCAATGTAAGGTCAGCAATGATAACAAAACTATTTCTTGTATTTTGCCTAATTTAAGTGGATTATTTTGGGTATGGAAAATCTGTAGATATTCCAGTTTAAAGAAGAGAGAATTTTTTTTCGGTATCAGTGTTTTAAACTACATCAAAAGCCCCTGCAACAGACTGGGTGAAGTTCTATTTTGTTATGCGATCGTAGGCAGTTACTGTCTGTCACATTGATCAAAAAGCTGCTCAGTGTTTTGCTGAAATAAGTGATGAATCAACCAACAGAGGCATGTCAGCAGCTTATATAATTGAATATTTTAAATATATAATAAATCTCTGCTAGCCACCAGACTACTTTCTTTTGCAAAACCTGTCGAAGAGATTTTTAGGATTGGAGCAAAAATATTGTAATCACAAGTGGAAGAAACTGACTGACTCATTTCAAGGATATGGAATAAATGCTTTCAGTAAACTTTTTTAGTGTGGTGGTTGTTACCCACCTCACCACCCTGCAACCCCCTGTACTTTAAAACCCTTTAACTGAAATAATACCAATATAAGACTGCATGAAACAGTAGCTGAAGAAGCTGAAGCCGTGGAACACCTCCGCCCTCAACTAATGCCAGGCTTACGAGTCATTTATGCTTGGACTTCTCTCAAACCGCAATGTTTGGATGTCTTCCCGTCAGCTCTCCGCCGCCGCTGCATACCACTCCACCACAAACCCACAGAGGCCCAGAGGCCACAATTTAGGCCTGTGAACATGAGGTTTATGTTACGTGATGTGTCCACACTGCGAGAGGAGCCTCTGAGTGTATTTATCAGTGCGCGCCCCGGCTGGCTCCTCTGTGTTTACAGGAGCCAGCTGCTGTCATGGGTCGGCCGAAAAAGACATCACAGAGACAGGTTCGGTGCTGCTGCGCTCATCATGACCCCGACATTGCTTCCATTACAGCTGATGGCTCTGTGACTGTCGCTTTATGTCTGTATGTGTGAGCGCATGGTTCATTACTCTTCTTCTCCGTGTGGATGTTTGCAGTAGTGACCCATTAGATGAATTCATGATATAATCG
>JAOWBC010000812.1:8255836-8295170 GCA_028566105.1 Hypoplectrus providencianus | reverse complement strand
CTTGTGCTGTCAGCCAACCAGAACAGAGATGATTGTGTTATCCTGCATGGCGCTCTCAGCTGCTCCTCTCTGCTCCTTTTGCTCTCTGAAATATCTGCTTTGATTCCTCTGGTTGTATATACATAAATGTATGTCGTTTGTCTTGCTTGTGTCACTTGGGTGCCAACAAAAAGCAAAAATGTATGCTGTGTAGATACAGATTTTGGTAAAAATAACCCAAATTCTACCTCTTTGAGATACTTGAATGGCATCCCTCTACAGAGTGTTCACAAACAGCAATTAATGACTGATATGGTTTATTATTATTTATCTTAACAAAATGTGATAATCCAAGTCAGCAGCAGCTGTCAAGTTCTTACTGTCAGAAGTTTTTTCAGCTTACTGTAAAAAGACTAATGTGTCTTGAAACATCAAATATGGAACAAAGGTTCTTATTTAGTGTTATAACTGACCTATGAAACATAATAATTATGTATTAAACAGTGGCAGAAAAAGTATTCTGATTCCTTACTTCAGTAAAAATGTACACTGTGAAATTATTCCATTACATTTAAAAGTCCTCCATTCAAAACAAAATTAGGTAAATGTACAAGAGCAAATATGAATTAAATTCTTGAATTATTGATTTTTAAGGTTATTTTATTACCAGTGGACCCATAGAAAGAAAGCCAGCAGTGCTTGAAATATATTTCAAATGATCAAATCAAAGTCCTTTGTTATACTTACTTACTTATAGTCATATTTCTGCTTCATTTAATGATATTAGACTATAAAAATGACAACCTTTATGATCCTGAATAACCTTTTTTTTTTTTTTATCACATCATCATTAGCCTGCCATCATTTTAACTCACTAACGGCTCAGATGTGGTTTAAATTTGATTTACATGTAAGGTCGGCTAACCCGTGCTCCCCTCAGTAATAAGGCTTCAGGGTTGATTTGTGTGTTAGAAACTAATAGAAATGTATTTAACCGTCTGCTGCCTCTACTGAACCTCGAAAAATATAACAACATACAAAAAAAAGAGAAGAAAACCAATGCTTGTATTCTTCCATTTCCATGACTTCCCATGAATGTTGGGAATGAAATAACAGTGTAATTGCTGACCACTGTGCGCTGATTCCTTTGTGTCTTGTGTCCATCGACAGGTTGGCTGCAAGGTGGTGATTGTGTTCTTTCAGTATTGTATAATGGCCAGTTTCTTCTGGCTGCTGGTGGAGGGTCTTTATCTTCACGCCCTGCTGGCTGTTTCTTTCTTCTCCGAGAGGAAGTACTTCTGGGCTTACATTCTGATCGGCTGGGGTGAGGACGATCCCTTGTACGTCTTTCTAAGTCTCCGCTGACCTCAGCTGAAGATGAAGTGCAGGTCAGCCCGATGCCGTTGGGATGCAGTAGTAACTCGAGTGTGCACTTTTATGTCTCTTTTTATGTCCCTAGGCGGTCCAACAATTTTCATCACAGCTTGGAGCATCACTAAAGCCTACTACAACGATGTGGGGTAAGAAAAACACTGAAGGAATCCAGTAAAAATCTTCCAGCAGGTTATGATTTCACATTGATTTCACCCTGTGCATGAATGTGTTCCCCACCAGGTGCTGGGATATAATCGAGAATACTGATGTGTTCTGGTGGATCATTAAAACTCCGATTTTGGCATCAATCCTGGTAAGTTTACAGGCGTTTTCATCACTCAACTTCCATTACAGCCACATTGATGCACCTTGAACTGTTAACTCTCGACTTCAGACGTTTCTGAAAGAAAACTAATTGCCACTGAGAGAGAGAAAACACATTTGTCAGTTACCATCAGTCCACCTCAGACTCACCTGTCAGTGTAACTTATCTGAGTGGTTTTAGAGTCCTTGGGGTTTGTTTTTTTTTATATTCCTGCTGTCTGTCAACACACCTGAGAGTTTGGCCTGACCTCACAGTTCTCATTTCACTTTGAGAAGTTGGCAGGATAATCGCCATTGATGTGTTTTTCGTGCCTGTCATCATCTATTTCAGTTATCAACATTACAGGAAGATCTGTAGACAGATGTTGAAGAGCGAGATGCTTTTGGATGCACTTGTTGGGCCCCGGGAGAAAAAAATAGTCTGACATAAATGTGCTACAGGTGTAAAAGGATGAGTGGGATATTATTGGATCAATACATCTCTCATATCTGTGCACTGAAGATGCAGGGGGCGATTAACTTAGTCCAGCATAAAGACTCTGAGCACGGCTGCTGTTTAGGAACAGCATTTAGCTCTTTTTATGTGTGTACACAATAAACAAGTAAGTTATAATGAGATAGATTAGTGAGATTAGAATAAGGTGTATTGAGCTAATATTCCCTCTAATATGAGTCTTTATGTTTATCTGCCTTCTAGAAATTGTTGAATTTATTAATTGTGCTACTTGAATATTTTCTTCTTTTTCCCAAAACCAATTGACTTCATTCTATGGAGGAACCTGCCTATGAACTAACACTGACTCTCTGTGTAGTTTCTCTTTACATAAAAACTACACAGAGAACAAGAGATTCATGATGACACTTTTGGGATGCAGCAAATGCAGATGCAGACCTTTTTTGAGATGCCACCCCCCCTGCTCGGCTGCTGTCTGCTGCTGCTCTTTGCTTGGCAGCAGACACAGCAGGTTTAGTTGTTCCTTCACATAGGATCAGGATCAGCAGCCCGGCTGTCGGACGCCTCCGTCTCTTTCGGTCTGCAGCTCTGACTAATGCTCGTGAAAGCATCACGATGACAGTCATGTCACCAGTTCAGAGGTCCAGCACAAATTAACAATTACCATTTCCCCACAGGGCAGCAGCACAATCCAATCAGAGGGAGATGAAACTTAACTTCATGAGATGCATTTCTCTAATACTCCTCCATATTCATTAGAATGAACACTAAAACATGAAGAAGGCACTTTAAAATGAGCCTTTTTTTTTCCCCATGCAGCGATTTCATATTAAAAAGTTGATTTGATTAACCATCAGCGCTAATTTCCATTGTAAAATCGCCCTCTGCTGTCCTCATATCTCCACAGATGAACTTTATATTATTCATCTGCATCATAAGAATTCTTCGCCAGAAAATCAACTGCCCAGATATTGGAAGAAATGAGTCCAACCAATACTCGTGAGTATAGTTTCGTGTCTTCTTCATGCCGTACATTTGTATTATTCATTAGCTCAGAGATGAAGAAATATTATTGATCCCAGTCAGGAAAAAAAAACTGCCCCTCTGTGTCTTTGGCTGAATTCAGTTTGTTGCATTTCCAAAAGTCAAAGATGATCACATATAACACAGTCAAAGTAACATAACGTATGTATCCTGTAGGTACAACATGTGCAAGAAATGTATTTTTTCTGTGACTCCTTTTAACTTTTTGTGCTCAAAGCAATGCAGGGATGACGAATCCTTTTTCGACATCAGAAAGGAAATTAATCTCCTGCCTTCACACGCAGTACTCAGCACAGTCGCCTTCCTCTGGCAGCTGCTTTGCACAGAGATATAGAGCTCTGTGTGTTTAAGTGTTTTTCCTGTGATGGAGAGCATCTCATAAGCCAGCCATAATGCATGAGCTATTTTCCAACTGACACTTTTAATGGTGTTTTTTCCCCGTCCCTGGTCCTCCAGTTGGAATGTAAAATGAAAAGTACTCGAGAGTTGCATTTCATTATTGGCATATATAGAGACTGATTTAAAAGTGGTTTCACCGATGGAGAGATGTGACATTTTGTTTTGTTTGCTTTGTGGTTTCAGGAGGCTGGCAAAATCCACGCTGCTTCTGATTCCTCTGTTTGGGATCAATTTCATCGTGTTTGCATTCATCCCAGAGCAAGTGAAGACGGAGCTACGGCTGGTTTTTGACTTGATTTTGGGGTCATTTCAGGTACGTTGTCAACTTTTCTGCACAGCCAGGTGTGACATTGGGAAATGACGCGACTCTAATGCTCTACAGTTAGGGACATCTCATCAAAAAACACTATAAATAGTAAACATGTTGGATGCAGCTGTGGAGTTACAACTTCTGGCTCTTGAATTTGATGCTACAGGGCCAGAAATACTCAGATATGAAATCTACTCCAAAAACATCTCTACAGTGTACTTTATATGTAACATTCAGGAATGTCAATCTGACTTCTTTTCATGAAGGTCACCAGTAAAACACGATTTTTTTAATTCTTATATTCAACCCTACTCAAGGCCAAAAGAAATTATTTGGCGTCCGACCCGTGAGTGTTTCTGTTGAAGAAACCCTCGCACTTAACTGTGGCAGGTCTCCAGCGGCTTTGCTGGCTGAATCAGTGGCAGTGTTACCGTTTTGAGTTATTTTAGTTCATCACATAATGAGGAATGACGGAGAATGAAGCACAGCTGCAATACAGAACGTCCAGAAGTCACGAGAACATTTCCAGCACATTCCTCCCATCATTCCTCTCATCTCTCGTTTCTATTACACTGTAAACTAACCGGCTGTGCACTGTTTTTCCATTTATATGACTCATGAACGCACCATGTTATGCTTGAATTAGAAAATAGTTGTAAAGACAACGTAAATAGATAGAGCTGCAGATGTTACACACTTTTATCTGTTTTTCTTTCCATTTAGGGCTTCGTGGTCGCAGTTCTTTATTGCTTCCTCAACGGTGAGGTACGTACCCCCCTCACACTGATGTAAACACTTTTTCTATAAACACTTTAAAGATTTCCATGAAGAGATAGACGGTGTGGATTCTCGGAGAGTGAAGTTCATCTGTGGTTTTTTTCTGCTGCTCCCTCAGTGCACCACTTACAGCTCCACACACCTTGTAGGACTTTGTGTGAATGTGAGAATGAGTCACCACCGCCGGTTGCCTCCCTTGGACCACCTCGCAGCATATTTCTCTGCCTGCAGGGTGGGAGGGCTGGTAAAAGCACAGCCTTTTTGGCAGCGAGCTATTCAGCGATGTCTGCAGAGGCTCTCTGTGTTAGTTATGTTCCCAGTGCTGAGCCAGATTGAATCACTGTGATGGGCTGGATGGCAAGGTTTGACTCTATGCTGCCTGAATTTTAATCCAGTGCAATTTTCAGGTGTCCTTTTGTTAAGTGCGAAGCCTTGGCGGTGTAGGGTTTTTAAATTACTGGAGAATGCTTTACAGCCCCGAGTCATTGTTCATTGTTTGTCACATATTGAGTCACAGCAAAACACAAGAAATGTAATATTGACAAAAACGTACATGAAAACAAAATGAAACAAAAAGTCATCTGTAGGGAGAACAAGACAGGCTTATTTATTACCACAACCAATCCAGGAACAATGTTCAGCACGTCAGAAGTTTGCTCAAGAGGAATACCAATTATAGCAAAAACAAAAACAGTCCTGACCTTTGTGAAGGTTACACTGGATAGTGTCTGTTGAAAATGAAAAAGTTAGGTATCAGTGAAACAGGAAAATAAGCCTTCTTTGGAAATAATTTCCATCAACAAATTTCTATGCATATTTTAGAGATTCATGTGAGAGAATATTCATGAAAACAACGGAATTCAATGAAACTTTGGAAAATGCGGATAAAAGCTTTTGTCTCTTAGGAAGTAGTTAATGCACAAATCCTGATGTAGCGAACATTAAACTTGCATGACTAATCAGCGGAACACTGCTGACTCTTCAAAGTCCCGCCCCTCCTGTTTTCTGCACCAATAACAGTTCAGCAAGCTCTGAGTCAACCAGTGTTGCAAACATAGTGACTATCTTTACTCTAAAAATAATCACCAAGTGACATATTTAACAACTCTTCAAACCAAGAGGGATAAGGGAGGATTTCTGTCATTTATTCCCATACATGCTGCCAGGAGTGTTAACAGTCCACAGGATCTCTCTCTCTCTCTCTTCTTTTTCACATGTGGAGGCCATCAGCCAACACCACCGCTTTATGCAAATGATGCATGATGACGTCACATAATAAAAATAATAACTTAAACCATTCAAAGGGTGAAAGACAGCAAAGGATCAATTTAAGAAGTGATTTTAAAGTTATTGACTCTGGGTAATGGCATCTGGCACCTTTTAACAATATTTGAAACTAGTGTTGGTTACTTTTATTGGAAAAGGGTGGTTAACACTAGTAATAGAATATGGCACAAGAACAATTAAAAAATAAAGTATTAAAGCTTATGTATTGATATGGAAAAAAAAGATACGAAAGAAAGACATTTTACCAAGTGACTGATTAGGCCAGTAAGTACTGGATATAGTGGAAATATTTGGTCCCTGTAAAATGAATGGACACGTTTTAGGACTTGGAAACAGCAAACCAGTGTCAGTGGCTAAATGCACCTGCACAGATAGTAACTGGAGGCAGATTTGGATTCTAGGTGGTCATTGTCAGTTCGGCCCTGGGATACTGTCATTCTTGGCAGAGGAAGGCTTTATCAGATATTAAAGGATTTCGGTCCTGAGCACAGAGCTTGTGAAGGCCATGTCCTCATTAGCTGGAAATGTGGACACATTCCTGCTGATGGACAACGCAACGGCAAACCTTTTCCCTCGTTATCATGGGTGAAACCAGCTGACGAGCCGGCACCGACTCAATAGACGGCCGCTCAAAGTAAAGTTACAAAGGCCGGCAGCAGATACCGTCCGGTGCTGAAGAATCAGTAATCCGTCCCTCTGCTCTGTCAGTGGCTGTCTGAAGCCCCACAGGGCTGCTCAGGGGAACAAACACTTGAGTTGATCTCATGGAGAGATTCAAGCACACACACTCCAGAGGGAAGGTGAGAAGTTTTAGGCGTACACTGAAAAATATATTATGACAAGACTTTTGTTTTGATCACATTTTCTACCATAAATGCAACTTTTTCTATGCATACAAAAGGCATATTTCTCTCTAAATTGATTAAATCCCATTTTGGAGATGATCCATAATCAGTCCACCTGACAGGTGTGACAATTAAGATGTAGAATAAATCGTGTCTCCATTATTATTATTTATTCATTTGTAGGATTTGACATCTTTCTTTAGCTTCCCAGCAGAATTACGTATGTATCTAAATCATTCAATCATTTTGGTTGAAGTAGGCATGTTTCTTCCAAAAAGGAAAACTTTTTCAACTTAATTTGGCCAATGGAGAAAACGCGTTCAGATCCTTTACATAGCAGAATTACTCCACGACAAGTAAATATTCAAAACGTATTAGCGTCAAAACCTAGAGTATCAAAAGTGAAAGTACTGGTTATGCAGAATGGCCCCATAAATTATTAGATTATATGTATTGTTGCATTGGGCTCATTTTAACTACTTAATACACTGTTATGATAGTTAATTTATAAAAATACATATATATATATTATCACCTTTAATTCATCATGTTTTTTTAATGTTAAATCTGATCTGAAAAGCTGGAAGCTAAATGTAGACCAGTAAAAAGTTCAATATTTGCTTAAAATTGTATTTGAGCAGTAGAAATACTCAAGGACTACTCCTAGCTTTCTGGACAATGACATTGCACATATATATCCTCATATTTCTGTTCAGTGCACTTCTCCAACCAGACACAGAGTGTGTGCTGTCCATCATCAAGGAGCTCTAAGTAGCTGACTTGATCCGACGTCTGTCTTGTGCCCTTGCTGCCCTGGGCGTGAGAACAACTTACAAGCCTCTACTGAGCTGCTCCTGAAATGAGAGAAGAAGAGGAGGTGATCCTTGAAAGAGCCGTTTCCTCAGCTGTGATTAAGCTTGCAGTGTGGTGGAGAATGATCCTGCAAAAAAAGCGCCTCAGAGAGGAAGTTAAGGGGCTTCAAAGTGGTGGTTCACACCCGTGTCCGGCCACTGTAGCTGCATCAGAAGTGTTGACTGGTGTCCATGCTAGTGATATGTTTGGAGTACCTGAAACCAATGAAACACTCATGCTTGTTTGTCCTGGTTTCCACTGTGATTGCTACAAAAACCTCAATAGCATGAGCACTACTCCAGTCCTGCAGAACACGAAGCAAAGACGATTCCCTCGCCTCCCTCCAAACATTAGCCAACAGTGTAGTTCCTACAATTAAATGACACAAAAACAGCATGGTAATATTCTAAATGCATTCAAGTATTATTGTTTTAATTCCTGTAGGTCCAAGGGGAGATCAAGAGGAAGTGGCGGAGGTGGCATCTGCAGAGATATATGGGCTCCGACACCAAATATCAGCACCCGTCTATCGGCAGCAGCAACTTCAGCACCCAGATCACCATGCTGACACGATGCAGCCCCAAAACACGCCGGGCTTCTTCCTCCTGTCACGACGACCTGTCGAGCATATGACTCACATAAAGAGTGAGCTATATATAAATATGCTGTACAAAATACTCTGGTGCAAAACTTTAGGAAGAAAAGGAAATCCACACTCCTTCATTATCAGAGCACTGTTAGATGTGTTGCTGTGTGTGTGAATCTCCATGCTTCTTAATAAAAAAAAAAAGGTGACAGGATGCAGGCGCATTGCTCCACAAGCACATTTGAATGATAACCATTTGTCTTTCATGACTCAGTGCACATGTACAGGTTATTTTGTCGTTACGGATCGTTTGGTCGATCTTTATTGAGTTCCCTGTGTGCTCAGACACCAGGCGATGCAAAATGTCACATATTAGAGGTGTTAGGTGAGGGAATCCAAATGTGAACTGCACCAGCAGCGCTGCAATTTGATTTCATTAAGCGCTGATTAAAAATCACTTAGCGGTTTCCTGCAGCTCCAAATGAACAATACTGGTGCGAAGACACAGCCATGCAGAGAGAAGGAGCTGACGCAGGAAATTGCATTATTAATATAGTGACAAAGTGTGCAGCAACATGGAATGGGAAGGAGAGTCCTCAAAATGCATCATATGGGTGTGCTTGGAACATACATGTTAAAGCAACAAAACTGTGCAACAGTCTTTGTTTCCCTCGCTGCATAGGAAGACAGATAAAAAATAGCCAATAACCAGCAGGAGCATTTTTTTCCATAAATGCGATTGGATGAGGCTTCAGATCGAATGACCAGCCTGATGCTGATTCACAGTAATGGGTTTGGAGTTAAATGCCCTTCGCTGCACTGCCACTCCCATGAGAGACTGATTGCCCTTTGCATTACCTTTCATCAGTGCAACTCTTCTTCATGTTTAGTGTGATTCTGATCCCATGATAGGGTTGATGTTTTTACTCCATTCAAGGCACTGGGCCAATCACTGACGAGTGCCTGGTCTCACTGTTTTCAAGTGACACTTTGAGTCAAATTTTCACAGGCTGCCGGCCACTCTGTCTGGAGAGGAAATGCCTTTAAGCAATTCAGTCCTTGGATGTTTACATTTACGGGGAAGGAGTCATTTAACATTCTGCAGGCGTATATACAGTGTAAAGAAAATGAATTTCTCTGGATTGTTGTGCCATGCTGATTGTATTGAGGCTACAATATCTGTAATGTAACTGTAATTGTTTTTTTTATGTTATTGTGATGTGAGATTTAAAGCCTCACTCGGAACATAAAATTCTCTGCGACTCAGCATAATCGCTAAATAAAAGGCACTGAATTACAGAGACAGTGCTTGGACTTTCCGGGTGGTGATAGTTTGGTCTTTCTCTGTGCAAAATATTTCCTGAAATCTCCATTGACTTGTCAGGTTTAAGCTTCTCCCCCAGTGGAGTGTGAACCTGACATGACAGTAGACACCACTTGAGCTGGTTTGTAAAGCAAAGCAGGCTGACAAGGATGACTGGTCCTGTCACAGTGATTGTGCTACACACATTGCAAGGTTGGACTTTAAAGTCACATGCATGTCCATGCAAAAGGGAACATGCAGTCTTTCAGCCTTACCTGAACAAAAGAAATGATCTCAAGCTGCGGCTGACTTAAGCAGGGTCAGAACAGCACAGAGCATGATGGGAAATTAAAGAAATCATGTTAATGTTGATCAGCAAGGGCGTTCATAAGTGACAACAAAAGCTTAAAGGAATAGTACGACATTTTCAGGAAATATGCACTTTGAAATGAAGTGATGAGATGGATGTTACCAGCTTGATGTCTCTCCCCTTCAGGTTATTTTTGTTTTGCCTTGTCTCGCTCTACTGTGCTGTGATTGGCTGATAATACTGTGCTATAAGTGAGGACAGGAACTAATGAGATGTAAAATGTTAATTGTTGAGCTTTTGATGTGTTCGTAGGTGGATTTTTTTCAAGTTCAGACTGAGCCAAGCTGTTCCCCTTGTTTCCAGTCTTTATGCCAAACTAAGCTGGAAACAGATGCTGTGTTTTTGTTTTTATTTTTGTTTTACCGAGTCCTGCAGTGCTATGACGTGATTGGCTCGCATATGTACGAGGATGTATCCTTGTAATTAAATGCTCTGTGGATCTTGTACACTAAAGTAAATTAGCAAGCTAGCTTGCTAACTAGCAGGCAGCTTAATTAGCCGTCCCAGAGTGATCTGGATGACCAACCTGGAATGATCCAAGATTTTTCTCACTAAAAAAGCAAATTACCATATTTCCCAAACTGTCAAGCTGTTTCCTTAAAGACTCATTATCCCACATTGGTTGGAGCTTGTTTTCTGTTGTCAGTAAATGTAACTGTGTGAATCTGCCAATGTACCTCTCATAACGGTGAATGTATATAGTGGTGTACAGTGTTGAAGAAACAATCCAGTATACAGTGCTTTTAAATTCTGTGCAGACATTGCTAGATATTATCTTTCAGTGTTTTGGTGACCTAGCATGGTTGTTTTGTCTCAATGGGATTATATTAAAACTTGATATAATAAATCAACAATCATTCAAATGTGCACTTACAGTAAGTATTCAGTATTGAAGCATGTGTTATATAGATCTGTTTATTTGCAAACTGGATATTGTGTTGTGTATATTTAAGACTTGTTTTGCCATGTGTGACACTGGTACAGTGCATACCATGAAGCTACAAATGTACTGTATGTGTTAGCTTTAGCTTCACATTTGTGCACACAAGGTAACCCCTTGGTTAATAAAATGTTTTTTATATATTACTATTATTATTATTATTCTGTTGTACAGTGTATGTAAAGACTGCTGTCTTGGCAGGAAATGTATCTTTCCATAAAATGTTGACATTGTTCCACTCAAACATGATGAAATGAATTATTAAGAAATATACACGCAGGTAGACGTGTGAAACTGCTTAATACCTTGCCTCAGTTTTGCTTTAAGCGTGAATTAAATTCTCATTACTATTGAGTCAAGACTTTTTGCCCCATAAGTAGATTTAATGTCTTCATTGCCTGCTAAATGTAACATATATTTGCCTAATTGAAGCTTATTTTCATAAGTGCTCTCTTCTGCTTGACAAGGCCATGGCCCTGAAGTTGATTATTTTTCTTTTAGAGCCTCAGATGCTCACTTAATCCTCTGATTCAAGTTGTTTATGCAAATATAATAATTGCTCTTAGGGAAAAGAAAAGACTTCATTTAAAATATTCATTTTCGCGGCTGATGCCTCTTCAAATACACTCTGAAGACAACTTGATCAGATGTTTGAGATTTCAGTATGCAAGCAGACAGCTTAATAAATGTGTAATCATCAGGAAGAAGCATATTATGTTTACAAAAGACATTTCAAAGGGTTCAAAACACTCTACAGCTCACAGGGATAAATTATCTCAGTATTTTACTGTATTTCTTTACTGTAAGGAAATTGTTAGTGTCAGATCTCTCAATAAAACCACTTTGACCTATTTAACATAGTTTACAGTACAATTTGTTCAGACATGACTGATAAATGATTGAACAAATCTGAATATATAATGAAATAAAATGGGGAAAGGCACTGTAAAAGGAGTCTGAAAGATAAATATAGTACAGTGTGAGGGGATGTTAAATACTGGCTGCCCAAATTCACTCAATACAGCAAATTAAAAAAAAGAAAATGCACATCCGTAATAGACACATATACAACACATGATGATCAGTTTATTTAATGTTAAGCATTGCTCTTGATTAAACAATAAAAGGGTTGTTAAAATCTGCTCCAACTCAACAAGCCAGAACATTAAAAGCTGCATAAACAGCAGGAATAAAGAAATTGCTATAAAGATACTTATGTACTATAAGTGCTTTTATTTTTGACACTTCTAACACATCTCTCTGCACAAACCGAAGTATAACTTTATACGCATTACTTTTATTATAATGGAATATTCTACACTGTTGTATTTCTACCTCTACTCAGCAGTTTTTCTTCAGCTGTGTTAAAGGATCTGAATCTCTCTCCCAGCTCACAGAAATCACAGCCAGCTCTCGCTCCAGTGCCTCCCTGTGCCATTTGCACCTGAGTTACAATATTTGACAGGTACGACTGACCTGCTGAGTTTGCTTTGGTGTAATGAAACTCCAGCTATCTGAGCTAATCCATCTGTTGTCCCTCAGCTTTATTGTTTCCCTCGCTGCCTTTGAGCTCAGCGGACCTCTTGCTGTGCTCAGCACCATGAGGAAGAGCAGCCAAGGCAAAAAAGCTGTGTAAAAAAAGATTAAAAGACACACCATGCCTTTCCTTGTTTCACAGATCAGCCGCTCTAGGTCTAATGTTTCGTTAGCTCTGTCCATGAAGTGGAAATGAGCATGCATATAATAGGATGTAACTATTCAGAGGGATGATTCCAAATAGAGGGATTTTCAGCGTAGAAGGTTGCCACATAAAATGATAAAGATATATTAAAAACATCAGCCCCATGGGGCCTTGTGTTCAAATGTGCTCATGAAATGGATACAAAAGTGCTTTATTATTCCATATGATGCATTGATGTCTTTTTTGTCTGGATTTATATGTGCTGTAGGATGCCAGATGCAGTTTCAGTTTCAAAATATGTTTTAGAGTGCTTCTCTGGCATAAAGAAGATGGATAAAGTTATTTTCAGATTCCTGTTGACTCTTAAAATGTGAGACAGGTGTCTTGCCTTTAAGCATCTTTCAATATTCATGATGCTGGTTAAATATTCATGTGACAAATAAAACAAAGTTTGGAAAGGCGAGTGTTTGAGCAAACAAGCGAGCTCTGTCCACACGGCTAAGAGGCTGCTTTGATTGTCTCTGACTCGCTAAGTCCTGATTTAGAGCGAAGCTGTCTGATCTGATCTGATCTGATCTGTGGCCGGGAGTCATGCTGATGAACATCAGAGGCTTCTCCCACTTTTCAGAGGCAGAGCTGCAGGAGTACGCCACTGTATATCAATGATTTGATGAACTCTGTGGTCAGGATTTGCTCCAGTGTCTGGTTGTTATTCACAACAGTGAGTCCTTTAAATAATGTACTGTATGGCGACTTTCTTCTCTTCTGCACAAAGACTTAATGAGAGGGTGTGTGACTCAGATTTGATCTTTACATTTGCATATAACAGAGAATGTAAGAAACAAACTGTATCACCTTGAACTTTTCTGGGCATTTTACACATTAGCATGCTAAACGCTACTGCTAACCAGTGGCAGCTGGTAGAAAGAAGACAATGGCCCTGGACTGACCTGCCAGAACTGCACCTTTAGGACATCCAGTAACACAAATGTAGTTTGTAGTTTGTTTTAGTAAAATAAAATAGTGTTAAAAATTCATATAGATATATGGACATGGACATGAACCCTCTCTACCCAGTCTGCCTTAATGCTTCCCGTCTTAGTTTTTGGTGCAAACTCTTTGATTGTAGATGAATATTGTGCTTTGGTTTTGCTAGCTAGTTAAAACTGCAGGTCAGCGACATAGAATTATGCAACCACAGTGTAATTTACTACAGAATAACGTTAGTTTTTTAATTCTGTCAGCTGCATTAACTTTTCAAACATGATAGAAGCGGTGTCATGTGTAGGATCCAAAATGTGTTTGCCACAGAGCTAATTTTCTGCATTCATCCAAACTCCCATGAGAAAATCCAAAAGGCTAATTCTCAGTAGGCCCCCATTATGATGTTATTTCCCGATTGGCCTAAAAGAATATGTAATTCTATTTTTTCTCTATAGACCTTTTCTGGGACACCAACAGTGATCTCCTTGGTAAAAGTCCTGTGTTTCCTTCCACTCTGTAGACCTGCTTCTTAGTTTCCATCATGTTTATAACAAGAGAATGAATATGAATATGGGTTGTTGGCCTGTTTCTTTTTAACTCATCCAGTTTTCACCGACTCTGCAGTTCCCCACAGCTCTGCAGTGTTTCAGCATCTTTGAACTCATTGACCCAAAGCTTTACTGTTTTGCTTCAGTGGAAAATTTAGCAGTCATATATTACCTTCAGGAGTTGAAGGAGACCAAAGGCTATTTTTCATGAGGTGGACACAAGCACAACTCCATATAAATGCTATTGTTGCTGTTGGATATATAAATAAGCTTCTGTTGGCAAAGACATTCACCATAACAAATCTATATGGTGTTACGGGGCCTGTGTTTTCAATTTATTTTAGTTTGTTCTGCAAAAACAAGCTTGTTCTTGAAAAATCAAATCAATTAACTCAGCTTCAAAGGGACGTCATTTTCCCTTCATTTCCGCGGACGTATACGGTGCATTGTTGTTGTGTCGCTCTTTCATCTTGATTTGCAAGGCACACTCAGTCATGATTTGTGCACACACTAGTTCATTAGAAAGCCATTCTTCTAATGTATGCACTAACAGTCACTATGTAAAGTGATCTGTCACTGCCAACACACACTAAGGACGAAACTGTTTGATTCATATCTAACTGAGGTGTAAACAAGCTTGGGAAATTGTTCCACACATTTGTACAATGACAGGATGCTTGATCTCACTTTTGACATAAATGCATAATTTAGTTTGGGGGAAAATGACTCATGTAGTATTTAAAGCGTGCTGGTCGTCTGGGTGAAGTGGGTACATTGTATTTGGATCTGTGCTGGTTTGACTGGGATAATTATCCCATGGGATTCAGAGGCTGGTGTGTAATATACAGAAGCAATCAGCTTATGTTGTGCATGGAGAAGCTTTAACAAGATTATATGCCCAATATGGCTGTCTCACAATTAAAATAGATGTTACAAGTCTCATATAGCACTCCACTAGATCCCATTGTATTTCACTCAAAGATCCATTAAAAGTGTTTTAGAGTAATGAAATAAACGTTAAAAAAAACTTTACATTTCTTCTATCAATATATTCAATATGAAGAAAGCAATAAGCAAACAGACAGTTTGTGCCAGACTGATAGTCGAGTCAATTTTAGATTATCTTCAGCTTCTCTAACTTTCATACGAGGTGGGGGATTTGGTTGAAATGAAAAGCAATAAATCAATTGGATTGCTTCATTGCTTTTTCTTTAAGTATATATATACGCAGGTTTGATTTTGAACATGAGGACAGGCAAATGAAACAGCACAGCTCAGGAGTATTGCATGAAATGACCTGTGATCAAATCAAAGTTTTGGCAAATACAGACAGGTATTAAGTGTCTTTGACCCTGGAGGACCAAGAGCGCACCTATTCGATATATATACGTTGGAACTGCTTCCTCACTTACATATCAAGAAACAATCACAGTTTTAGACATGTGGTTACCATTGTGAAATGGTTTGGTTTTAGGCATAAGATTGGTTGGTAGGTTTGGTAAAAGATCATGGTTTGCACTCAAATAAGTACCTCAACTTTTTTGAGTTTGTTTTCAAACTGAACACAAACGTGATCGAGTGGGTGAAAGTCATCCACCCTGACCTGCTCTCAATGTCATACATTAACACCAACGTGAGGTCAGGTCATTCCCAAGGTTTGATTGTTAATGATATTTATGTTTTTCATTACATGACCAAGCTGAGATCGCCAGAACAGCTTAGGTGATTGTTACTAGATTGATTTCTCAAAAGAGAAAATCCCATTTTAGGAAGAAAAAACTTTGTACTATTGAATAAGGGTTAAAGAAAGCAGGGGACTCTTGTCAGTTAATGATTTGATGTGTCTTTGGTTTGTGATTTCATGCATTGTTAGAGTTGAGCCAGTGAGCAGGGAACATCAAAGACTGGGTTTATGAATTGTTGAACATCCTAATAAGCATACGGGACATGCTGTAAAGCCTTTAGGTCCTGGGTTCCAGACGAGGAATCAAAACTTCACAGATGGTGTGAATGTAAAAGCTTAGCCATTATTTCTGCAACACTTATGAAAGCACACAATGGGAAGCTACAGAGTGCAACAATGCAGAACCGTAAAGAGTTCTGGATTTAAGATAAAGTGGTTCTGTTCAGCTGGAAACTTGAACATCCATGGTTTCATCACTGCAAAAACTTTTATTATTCTGTTTGAAGATGGGTCAAATGACTGCAAATTACTTACATACAATTATCACCCAGTTCAAAGT
Source organism: Hypoplectrus providencianus (assembly GCA_028566105.1). Classification (NCBI taxonomy): domain Eukaryota; kingdom Metazoa; phylum Chordata; class Actinopteri; order Perciformes; family Serranidae; genus Hypoplectrus; species Hypoplectrus providencianus. The sequence continues at coordinate 8,278,870 of JAOWBC010000812.1, read as the reverse complement.
CAGCTAGAGTTTTTTTTTTTTTTTTAACTAATTAGTAGTGCTACCAGACATTTAATGGGAAAGAAACCCTACCATAGCAATGGATGGCAACATCAGCAAACTGCTGACTATCTCGGTGTCCACTTGCCTCTCTCACTTTTTAGCTTTTTCACCTTTGGAGAAGAGAGGGGTTTGTTTTCTCCTGAAAAAGGAGCTTCTGGAGAAGAGGAAGGCTTCTCCACTGCAGCAAGACTCTACTGTCCAACTTATGGACCACAGTGTGCAGACTGATCCATCCAGCCAAGCTCACCTTCAGATGGAAGATAAGCTTCTGATGAAGAGGAAGGCTTCTCCAGGAGTCACATGAGATGAGGAGGTGTTTACTGAGTCTTTCCACAGCTAACCAAGGTGTGTTTGTACAAGCACAGGTCAGCTTTTGTTGAGTGTTTAGCTGATGTGGATACAGATTTAACACCTGTCAGCAACTGTCAGTCAGTGACAATAAATAGTACAGAGACAGGAAATAGTCCACTGTGTGAAGGTGTGCAGAAACCATCACATTCAGTGGTTATTAGGAAACATTAGACTGTATCACATCCACAATACAATGGAAAACGAATCCGGCTGCAAACACTCTTAAATCATCTGTGAAAGGCATTTGGCGTTATTACCCAGAGCTGATAAGGCAGACATTTCTTAAAAACAACAATCATGCTGCATTTGGTTGAATATGTAGGAGTAGACGAGGTGTTTGTCTGTGAGCGGGAGAGATGCGGGCCATAAACATTCATCAGGACCACCCATGCTGTTAAGCTTATTTGTTGAGGGAGAGAGAGCAGCTTCTTTACACCAGGAGCTCCTGCCAATTAGGATAAAAGAGGTTCATCCCTGCAAATGAGGGTCACTGAAGCTGATGAGAGACAAGTTCCCTTCTTGCATGCAACCTCAAATTTCATGTTAAATATGCATGAGAATGCCAACAGAAAAAAAACTGCAAGATTTACAGATGACACAAAATCGTAAATGTCCGGTAATAAAAGTGGCAACAGAGAGAATGAACCAGATATTTATGGCAGAGTTTTATGGGCATCCCCAGAAATTAAACAGAAGCTTATTTGTGACTTGAAGGTCAAAGGTCAATGGATGTCTCAGTATGAGACATCCTCTATTGATGCGAAGAGGATTAAATCTGTATAATCTATATTAATAACATTCTTATCACTCTACACAGGCGCCTGAATGGGGACCAGTTCTCATGTTATGACTGAAATTCCTACGTAAAGGAAAAGAACAGACATAAAGCACTTTATTTTGATTTTATTGAAACTTATGCAACACAGTCAAGGTTGTGTCCTTTAAACTAATATAACAGAACACGTCTGGCTCCTTCACTTCAAACAAAAATTGAAAAGATGTCTACTTCATTGTAGGTTTTATCAAAGCCCAAGTCATTCTTTTGATGTGTGAGACATTTACCTGAAAGATCGACATGAAACACCCTTGTCCTTCTGAAGTATCTGCATGATAGCAGACTGTGGAGAAAGTTTGCACTCCAAAGACTTCTTTAACAGCGTCGGTTCTATGAGTAGGCACCAAAAGCAGTTTATCTCGTAAAAATGCAGCCATGTAAGTAAACCAAGGTGCTTTATCAGTCTCTATTTAGGCACAACACTTGTTTATAATCAAATAAGAGCAGAGATTATGGTCTGCATGGGTGTAAAATGAGTCATGCAAAGGGAAATAATCACAACTCAAGACAAAAACCTCTTCTCCATTACTACAGGACACTATCATCCATTAGAGTTATTTGGCCTTTAGCCTTATGTTGATAAACTGTGGAGGAAGGCTGTAGAAAACTGATATTTATAACTGTCATCAATTTATAAAATATATCTAACCAGGGCAACACTGATGCAGACTGGAATGATGTGAAGTAAATTGTAGAAGGGCTCCATCTGGTGTAACACTGGAAAAATACAGTTATAATGGCAACACTGATTCTACAGAGTCTACAGAGGAAAAGTCCTGCATTTAAACTTACTTCAGGAGAGGTACAAAAGTATCGTTATCAACATGTACTTAAAGTAGTCTGCATGTAGAATGACCCCAGAGCTGTTTACATTTAAAAAAAATATTACATTATTTTTATTGATGCGTTTTTGAAAGCAGCATTTTTTTTTTCAAGATAACACTAATGTGTACAACTCAAATAGTTATGACATTTATGTTATAAAGTTGAATCTTTAAAAAATATCTAATCATTTAAAAAAAAGTTGAACCTCAATCTGAAAAAAGCTGTCAACTAAATGTAGATGAAAAAAATAAATAATAATAATAATTTAAAAAAGCAGAATTAACGAATAGCATTGTGTTTTTCTCTGAAGCAGGTGCTCAAAACAAGAAGAGTTCCTGGCTGCTATAATGATGCCTGTGTTGAGTCAAGTCAGGATGAGGAAACCCTGGATGTGCAAGGCCCCACTGCTTTTGTGCACCTGAAGAAAGGACATCATCAGCCTCATTGAGGGGAAACGCACCAAGCTGCTTTCCATTGTTAATCAGGAGCCGGTCCCCACGCCCTGCACAACAGGTGCTCCAAATAACCCCTTTAATCAGCTCAGGGGAATTGTGACATTCAGCTAAAATTAATTATAAAAAAGGGACATAACAGCAGGTACCAAAGAATGAGGAGACTGCTAGAAAACTCTTCTTGCCTGAAGCAGTATTTGCTGAATAATGAAGGTAATCAAATATTGTTTTTTATTGTCTGATCACTGCTGAATAAGTAATGCTGATTTCTTGGACACACAAATCAAAGACCAACAAATGAAAAAAAAAAAAAAGACTATTTATTAATGAAATGTCAGTTTTACCACAGCAGGAGAAAAAAAGCCCTGTAATCACAAGTGTATTTGGCAGTTACAATGAATGACATTGTTACATTACTTCTCACTATTCTAAACAGGTTGCAGCCACAAAAACCACTGAATCAACCTCATTATCCGATTCCAGTCTCATTCGATACAATAAACTCTGTGGACAGTTTTTTTTGTGTCGACAGTTTCCTATTAAACATTACTCCAGTTGTGAACCTGAATGATTTTCAAACTGTTTCCAGTATTCAGATCAGATTAAGGACCCTATGTTGATAAAAGAAATCAAGAGAAGGCTGCCAAATGCTTCAGTTGTACAGTTAAACTTTGACAGTTAACAAAGCTCTCCTTCATTTCCATTTCAAGTTTTAAATATCCCCCACATTATTTGGTTCTACACTTTGAGAACATTGGCGTCAACATTATTTTACAACTCATTTGGTCAACAACTTGGAAGCTATAGTGGAAATGGTGAGTCTGTAAAACCTCCTTTGTATCAAAAATATTTCAGCTTCACCAAAGTCCACCACAGAAAATTTCTTAAACATTTCTAAATTGACCCTGTCTAAGAAAACCTCCTATCATATAGTTGAACAAACCAAAAAAATAGTCACTGATCACTCTACCACAATGTATGGAATGCCATTTAATATGTGATTATTAAATACATAAGCTTATGAAATAGGTAAATGTCTAATTATGTCATTAACATTTGCTTCACATAATTAACAGTAATCCTTTTATCCTTTTTTTTTTATAAAAACCCATTTATTAAGTTATGTTGACTGAAATATGTATATTTACATTTATTTATAATTCTTATAAGGTTTATAAATAATTATTTCAGTATTTGTTATATATACATATTTTCTCAAAGGAATATTCTTATTTATTTAAATGGCATTCCATAGATTTTTAGATAAAATTAAACTTATTAATAAGATGCTCAACTGTTTTATCTGCAGCTACGCTACTTTTTATGTTTCTAGTAAAAACATCAGTTTCTCGCTCTTTGTAAACTACAAGCTGGAGTGACTTTGTATAAATATTTATTGTGAAGGACGTTTGGGTTGTCGGATGAGATGCAACCTTTTTGTTTTCCTTTAACATTCTTCCTAACTTGAATTAAATAGTGTGACAAAAACGACACAATGCCACAATGCTACTTGTTTAATAAACACTGTAACTAATATAAATCCCTCGTTTAACAGACATTAGTGCAACTGTTTAGCTACTAAAATAAAATATGTCTAAGAAGCTAAATAGACAAAATGTTAAAAACAATAACTAAAAGGCGGTTTGCCTATTAATATAGCAGCACTACTGTTCTGTATTGAAACATAGATTATAACCATATGATTTCTATGTTCATAACAATCTACAGATATGGATTGCTGTTAGAAACCCTGAAGTCAAACAAAACAAATTAGCAATTAAACATAAATCAGGATATAAATAGCTGAACCCAATATACAGCACATTCAATAACATATTCCATACCCAACACAAAAATATCTAAGTCTAATAGTGCAGTCCAACAAATTTCAATAAATTTTCCCCATCAAATCAGTGCTCTCATTTTACCCGCAGTTTACATTTCCATAATGCAGAGATCAGTAGAAAAAGATAAAAACGAAAATATCTAAATATGTTTTTGATCGTACAAAAATGGGTTTTTAAATGCAGGTGATGTGATAAAATTCTCTCATTTATCACAAACTATGTTAAAAATAGTAAGATAGAATGCCTTCATATCATGTCCAGTAAGACTTCTATTCCCTCAGTATTGACTGTAGTTTCCATTAAATAACGGAGCCCTTACATTTGAACCTTTGCAATGACTAGCTGAGCACTTGCCGGTGTATCTGTACATAAGTCAACATGTATTATCACCCAGTAAGGCATGGAACAACCCACAGCTTTAACTCACTCCTTAAATTAAGTTAGCTTCATGAGCAAATAATAGAAAACAAATAAATAGCTGTATAGTCCGCTCTACTTGACTGTCACTGATCTTATATCAACCCACACTAAATCACTTCAATATAACACCACTACCAATGCAGGATGGACTAACTGACTGTCTGTTAATCTGCCATTAAAGTACAATTAAATTTAATGTCTGTTACAATCACCAACTGTCACTTAAGAGAGTCGAAAAGAGATTACACAAAGATAATCGATAATACTGAGCTGATTGTGAGCAGAAATGCATCAAAACCACAAATATAACCAGCTTCAACAGATAGCACTTTGATGAAATTATTGTTTCTACGTCAAAAACTTTGGTCAGCAATTGTGACTGAAAAAACTCCTTCATTTTCTGCAAAAATCATTTGGGACAGGATGGCACGAACATTTTGTTTTTAAAACAAAAACAAATCTTTTTCTGTCAAGATCTGATAATGTTGAGGTTCCAGAAAGAACTGCGCTTTACTGCACTCTTTACAGTCATGGAAACAAATGTACACAAAGTGCAAGTACATTTTATCTACAAGAAAATATTTACTTGTAAATATAATTTTCCATGATGACACAAAATTATGGAATATGTTGTTTTCGTTAAAAACCGACATGAAATCTTCATTTGCCTCTGTCGCTCTCACCTGCACTGATAGAGCTGTGAGAGGTGGTAAAGTGTCCTCTGCTTCCTGCACCTCACACCCCGCAGTCACTGGTCCTGTCTTGGAGTTTGCGAGTGAGGATGAGGAGTGTGGACAGGGAGGCGACTGTAATGTGGAAGATGAGCTGCCACACGTTCCTCAGGCCAAGAAGGTAGAGGTTGCATAGGACAATCACACTCAGCAGAGTCAGGGACTTAAACTTCTTAAGAGAAGAATGGAACAGATAAAGGTGACACTGTGGACACAGAGAGGACATTTACATGATGTCAGACCGAGTCGAGTGGGGGGGGGTTCAGTTTGCAATAAAAATTCAGATTTAATTTACCTGAAGCACACAGCAGAGAAATGCCAGAAGAAATGCCACCACATTCCATATCCCTTCGTAATCATCCTGTGTGCAGAAAAGAAACACGAAACTGGTTATTTGTCATTCAGACGACACTTCACATATTTCCTATTAAAGCTGGTTTACAAAAGAGTCACAACTTTGCAGTTTTGTGCAGACCTCATCGTTATTAAACATTTGCTTTCACAGCAAAATGCTAATGCATAGCAGCCAGTTCTGCCAGCTTAACATATCTATAATTAATGTTAGCTTATACATGATGATTTCAAAATAAAATCCTCAACGAAACATCACCAATGGTAATGTCGATGAGAAAATGATAGTATAGCATTCTTTTTCTTAACCCTCTCAACCAAAGGGGGTTTCACTGTGTTTTTTGCGAATCCTGACACATTTTAATAACTGTGATGTTACTTTTTACAGCAATATTGAAGTCCATTTCCTCTACAGAGGAGAACAAACCTGCCTAGAGCTAGGGAGATCTCTGAAATGTCTTGTGTGCAGTCTAAGACAGTTATAATGCCATACATCATGTAAAATGGAAAATGCAAGTTGAATTTCCCGTAAAATATACTTGGCAATTTCGAGTGTTTAACAAATTATGTTATACACAAAATTAGAGCATTACTCAATGTCCTGGATTCCTTTAAGATGTTTTAAAAAAATATATGTGATAGGATTCTGGCATGGCAATACCTGGAATGTGTACTCTATGAGGTGAACACCACGGATTATGTTCAAAGAAGCACACATGATATTCAGGACCAGAGAGAGGATGCCTGACAGGGACACGGGCTCAAGTCTTACATTTTGACCTGGAAAACAATACAGAGGTGCCATTGTAAATAGTGTAAAAAAAATAAAACTGAATTATATATTACAGAAACATTAAATAATAAATCAGTGCAATGTATATCTGGTCTTACCAGATCCAGGAGCCTGCTCCATGTGCCCATTTGCAATGCCATTGGTGAGCTCCACTTCTTCCAATTTAATTACTTGTGGTGGATGGATCCTCAGATCACCCTGGACCTCAGCCAATGTCACCTCCAGGGCTGGACCACCGCTCTGGTTGTACTGCTGCTTAAGCCTCTGAATGGTGCTGTCTGTCAGTTGGCAGCAATGTAACATTAGGATAAATCAAAGTGTTTATTTTTAGCTTAAAGCATCAAACACAGGAGCTTTATTTGTCATTTAGCATCACCTTTTAATAATTTGCTCTCTCAAATAATAATAAAATAATAAAAGCAAATTTGAATATTTCTCTTCCTGCTCACCAAATTCCAAAAATGGATATGGCCTGGCTGCCAAAGCAACAACAGTGCTATTGAAGCATGTTGTGAACTCCCAGCGCAGATCTTCCAGGAAGCAGAAGGCCTTAGCAACAGGGAGGCTGCAGTGGCACACGGTCATGTAGGATACACCCTCTGAAGAGACGAAGCTGAACAGGTGAGAGCAGAAAAGGTGTTTAGTAAACAAACAGCCTGGCTCAGCGTGCCATGGATGCCCTTGTGATGAAATGGACAACATGCTGTCTGGCTTTAGCATCACAAAATCATATAAACACTGAGATGCATCAGACTGTGTCTTGTGTATTTTGGTATTACCAGACAGTCTGTTGCTGTTTTGCTTCCTGAGTCCTTACTATATGTTGAGCTCCTGGCCCTTGATGGTCCCTCTGTCAGGGAGGCGGGCCAGTGCCTTGCTGAGGGTCCTGAGCTGCTGCTTCCTCTCCTGGAGTTCTCGGTTGTGTTCAAAGTCTGTGGAGGCTGACAGGGGGAGTCCATCCCTGACCCGAACCACAAAGGCAAACAGGATCAGAGACATGATCCACTAGGTCCATGGAGAACACACTGCCTACATGGGGTCGAGAGGAAGATCAAATCATCAATTTGTGATACCAGCCCTGTGACAACATTATTTTAAATAATTTGATAAGACAAACACAGTTTTATGTTTTGGTTTTTAAAAATGTTTGTATTTTCATTATATTTATTTATTAATTTGTTTTAAAAAAATTCTGTATTTTAAAATGCACTCAGTTGCCAATCAATAAGCATTATCCCTAATTGTGTGGAACGCACTGGGATCACTATTATATGTGTATGATAACATCAGGCTTGAACAAAACAATGATTTCCTAACTTTATAAAACAAGAAGTCAAATAAATGCATAGATGCACTTTTAAAATGTTGTTTATTATTGTATTAATTATAATTCAGCAACAGATTGGTCAAACGTTAAACAGGAATTGAAATTCTAGTATATAATTAATATAGTATTAACATAGAATTGAATTGAATAGCTCGGCCCTACGGTAAAAGCTTTCAGCCCTAGGGCTGACAAAGCATACAAACTACCTCCATTAAGGATATAAAGGTAAACTTCAACCTATTTAGCTTGTTGAGGTCGCCTAATATAAAAAAAAATGCATTAAACCTAAGATGAATGAGCTACGACTCTCAAACTTTAAATGGTTTTGTCATAACCGAGCTTTATCAACTATTGAGGGAATAACTAACTGCAGTGTTTTTGTCTGCATTAGTTTTAGCAGGTGCACTGGATAATTTAAAAAATAAAGTGTATTTTTAGCTAATGCTAACTACGTAGGATGAAAGCTGTACAATGTTGTTAAATATTGCTCTGCTTATAAAAAGGTGAGACTTCAGTCTGAGTCCCATTATAAACGTGTAACAACACCTTACCTCATGATTATTGGTTTCATGCTGCACCTTGCTCCTAAGCTACTGGTTAGCTGACTAAACCATTATATAAAGGAAATTCACCACCAGCAGGCAGCCAGAACCAGTTTCAGACACGCCTTAGAAATACAATGTCATACTTTCTATTGTCAGCGATTATTACAGCCAATCTGAGTAACCTCCTAAGACACACATGTAAGAAGTTATATTAAAACTAGCAAGCGAGCTAACTTGAAATCATCTTCCGGCTACAACAAAACCACAACAAATCTTCTACGGGAAGTCGGGAGGGACAAAAAGACTTTTAACCAGTCGCCGTATCCCGCAGCCAGCCCTTCACTTCAAAGTGAAGTTAGCGCATGCTAACTGTCGGCCGTCAGTGACTAGCTAATTGCTCGGCTAGCTACTGCACAGAGGTTAGTTGAATTATTTTGTTTGCACCTTTTGATAAACTGGGATATGATTTTCAATGTAACATTAACTGCGAAGACGTCGTAATTGTGAGATAAATGCTTCGTAAGCTAGCTAACTTTAGCTGGTAGCTTTAACCACGGTCGAAACTAAGCTGTTAGCTCATAAATATTTGCCTTTTTTGTTGGGGCCTGAACATAGCTTTAACTTGCCGATGATGTGATGTGATGTGAGTGAATTGTGTGATTTAGTGTCCGCTGTACTAATCTTGAATTTGGATATTGGTTGGCTTGTGACTCTTATGTTGGCTTTGTGATGACCAACGCTTTATTGTTCGATTGCCAGTATTTGTGCAAAACAATCTTATTTTGATTGCTTATAATTAATGAATTGGCCAATATGATCTTGGGACATATAGATCACATTACCTTGAATTTATGCAGCTTCATGCTTGAAACGACTTTGTACTGTTGAAAATTCCTCTGAGGTTGTCGGATATTGCTTTCTATATTTAGAATCTCACAATAATATTCCCAGCACATAAAGCAAAGCCAAGGTTTAAAACATGATATGATTATGGCTGTTAATTCAGTGTATTCCTGTTAGCATGTTCATTGGTCTGATTTGTGAGTGCTGTATAATTTCGCTGCTTTGATCTTAATTTCCTTCAGAACCATAACTTTGCTGTAAAACAATATGTGCCACAGACTACGGTTCTATTCATATTTTGCACCAAATTGAGGACTGTTGATAGCACACTTGACAAATGAATTTATAGAAAGGTCTTCTCTTTTGACTTCACTTCAGACATTGCTGGATAGATGTTGTCATCACGTGAAATCCAAATGAGGTCCAGTGAGGTTTGCAGCCTTTATTAGCCTAAAATTACCACCAGTAGAATACATTCTTGCTCTTGTTGGATTAGACACACAAACATACACTGTGAGGTTATAACTAATACATGTCAGCACCATGACTCACCATTTTCAGATCAATATGCCATATATCCCATAGCATGCAAATTGTAAAAAACGATTAGGGTCTTATTAAATCCAGACATTGTTGACAGATAATTGCCCCCTCTACTTTCCTGCAGCCTCTCACTTTGCCAGCAAAACAATGTCCTGCAAGGTAGACATGTTCATCTTTTTGTGATGTGCACACAAGGTGCAGACACGCCAAATATTAATGTATTAGTAACAACACTTCAGTGTGTATTTCATGCAATAGGAGCCCAACACTTACATTGTAGAACTTTAGGCTAGGTTTTGGAAATGTAATTTAGTGTGGTGTTGTGACTTTATATCATTTAACAAGGGTAAACAACGGTGTGAGGTGTGGTGTGGTAGTTGATAACATAATCATAATCAAAATCAAAAACACACACACACATTAAACCAATACACGTCTTTTGCTGTGTGGTTGATGGTGCCCAGTACTTGCAACAGATTGTGGCCTTTCACTCACTGCCATCAAAGTGTGGACAGTGGAAACAGATGCTGCATTCCAAATCACATTTTTTTTTCCTACTTTGAGTACATACTGTATGCTGTATGCAGTTGGAGTATACTTTGTCATAACATTTCGTTTAACTATGACCCTCTTGCTCATATATCAGTTGCCATCTGCTGTCAATGAGCTGTCACCAGGCTGTCATCGCAATGCTCTCAAGGCGGCTCAGTCAGTCCTACATATCTTCCACTGATTGTGGGTCAGAAGATCCAGTAAAGCGTACTGTATACTGCAAACATACATGCAAAAGGACATCCTGGAATTTTTTGAATAATTTTGGCATCATTGAAATATGGTTGTACAGGTATTGGAAAGACTCCAGAGTTGAAAGTGTCCAGTTACAGAGCAGTGCTGAACTCTGCTTGGATTTGCATAGCCAGTGCATTTCCCTGTAGACTTCTCTCTCACTCCCCTCCCATCATTCTCTCTCCTCCCCTTTCTGTTTTTATCTTGCCTCGCTGTCTTTAGTCCCTCTACATTGTTTTCCAGCACACTCTTCTAAATATACTGTATTCTGTAGGTGCATTCTTCAGAAGCTCACTGCTTCTTTAAGAGAGTAGAAGCGTATTATTTTTCTGCTTAGCTTTTTGTACTCTGTCTACATTTTAGGTCACCCGGACTTTGATCACAATGGGGGTGAAGGACCGCCCTCAGTGTTACTTTGATGTGGAGCTCAACCGGGAGCCAGGTAAGAGAATTTAAAATCACTTCACAGGTATGAGAATAAGTTGGACATGTAAACAGCCTCAGCTAACTTTCATAGTTGATTACTTTGAACTGACTTCATAAATATAGATGTTTAACTTTATTTTGTTTTTGTAGCCTTGGAGCTGTTGATTGATATTCAATTGCTTTTTAAAAAATGGAAGGGGAACACCCAGTAGTGTTCTGTCTTGGTAGACTGGTTTAGTTTAATTAACATGTCCTAAATAGTTGTATTGAAGTGTTAGAAGGAGCATGTGTACTTTTCAAGAAGGAACTATGTGCAAGTAATGTAAATGGAAAGACCAGTTTAGTGGCTGCAGGCTGAAGAAACTTAATTGAGATATATTGGAAAAGGGAGGGACCAAACAATCCCTCATCAGGCATGTAAGAATAGTCTCAGTTCTGCTCCCAGCAATGGAAATGTTTCTGTAAGATCTAAACTTTACCACAGGAGTCTACTACTTCAAAGTTTGCAGTGTTGTAACATTTTTTTTTCATCGCTTTTGTAATACCACATTTATATTGAAATAGCCTCATATCTAATATAGCTAACATTCTTCTATTTTTTTGTGTTTTATAGTTGGGCGCATAGTCTTTCAACTTTTTTCGGATATTTGTCCCAAGACAAGCAAAAACTTTCTCTGTTTGTGCACTGGTGAGTAATGTTCAGTCAAGGATTTTGAAAATATTTACTGAACTGTGTAACCAAATATTTGTGTTTCAAACAAACAAACAAACAAACAAACAAACAAACAAACAAACCTGGTTGAGGGCATAAAATGAAACTGGTTTGTTTGCATGTCTCAGAATTACAACTGAGAAATGAAAAAACAAAAGCATTATTGTGCTTAAATCACAACAATATTTTATAAAAGCAGAGTCATTAGGGATTTACTAGTGAATCAAGTGGCCAGGTTACATCACTATGCCACAATAATTTCCTGGATTTTTGAGTCTACATCTCCTCTTTTCGAACATTTCCTGCCTCTGCCCTAAAATATTCTGATGAATAGATGAAGTAATAAGAATACGGGATAGAAAGTGAGAGCCAGAGAATCATGCAACATACCCCTCATTAGTCATTTGATATCTTGAGGAAAGGAGCTATCGTGTAAAATGTTCAGTGACAGATGGAGTCATTGGATGCATAGAGGGTTCCTGGTCTGTCTCTCCAGATATTTCACCCCACCGAGCAGAACACAGTGTACTGTAGTAGTGGTGGTCTGCCTAGAGATAGCCATAAATCTGCAAACAGACTGCAGATCGATCCTCCCTCTCATTTTTCAACCCACCTGGCCGGCGGGAATGTGATGCTGGCAAGGGCAGACATGGGAGACGGCTGGTTAGTCTGTTCCTTTCCCTGGACACACAGACACAACATAACACAGTGATACACACAACTCAGCCGGGCAGTTTTTATGTGGCTTTCTCAAGTCTCTAATGTGTCCTTTTAGGAGGGGATCAGCTCACACCATTGGAAACCAAACCCTTGGAACAATGCTGAAGCCAGTGAAGCAAAATACTAGAAGATTAGCAACTTAAGCTTCCCATTTAAACAGCCAGCCCTCTGTCTTATGAATGCACCCTTAAATGCATCTAATGAAATCTCTGCATTCACATCTTCTTTCACTCTTGGGCAAGGAAAATCCAGCGGGTAATAGCTTTGAGACAATATTCTGTTCCCTATTGGCATCACCCCAAGTTTTCTTAATGAATTCTACAGTTCTATATAACCAACAGGATGTGTGAACAAAGGCATTCAGTTTATTGGACATTTTCTTCCCAGAGTTTAGAATGAACGCAGGTGGCAATGTTCAAGACAAACTATGCTTAACACCTAAAGGCATTTGGTATATACAGAAACACTTCATATAGTCCAAGGTCTGTTGACTGTTTTTTCTTGGATGAGAGCTCAATTAACATCCATGTAATTGCAGGGGAAAAGGGAATTGGCAAAGACACAGGGAAAAAGCTGTGCTATAAAGGCTCCACATTTCACAGAGTTGTAAAGAACTTTATGGTCCAAGGCGGCGACTTCACTGAAGGTAATAATGTTAAACATATAACCTCATTTTTTTAAGTGTGTCTCTCATCAGATATTCTGAACCGAGTCAAACAGCTGGTTTCATTTTTCAAACCAGCTGTTTTCTGCAAATGGAAAGCAACAGAGCTGATCTAAAAATCATACTGAATCTGATTTAGTTTTGTTTAAAGGCACAATAAGTCACATTTTTCCTAAAACAAGCCCAAAATTTGCAATACCTGTGACTTTGATCAATAGCTAATGACCTTCCATAAAATCTAGTGCAGTGTAAGTCTGTAAAGTCATCTGTCACATAAGAATGTTTTTATGACAGTCTACTCCCACTGCTACACCCCCCATAAGAGGATGGGGAATTTTTTGTGGACTGATAGACTGACTCATACATAAATAATCCTTCCCAATCATCACTTACAAACCACTGGAAGTATGAGGCTATGGCTTTACTCATTAAAAACAGTGCTAAAGTTTCATATCTTAAGCACACATCCAAGTAAAATCAATGAAAATTGGCTTATACATTATTTTCACAGTGATTCACCTGCTTGAGAACATTACTGTCAGAGGATATGCACTTCTGTTGTTGATGAGGGGTAAAAGTTGTGTTTTACAAAATTCAACAGACAAATCTTACTCATTGTGCCTTTAAAGCAGAATTAAATGCTCTCTTGCTTTTGCAATAATAGTGATGCTTTGCATGGTTTCCCAGCTGCCAATTAATTTAACTGATTGAAAAAAAAAAACAAGATAGACAGACACTACTGTATTCTGAATGTGGCAGCCACTTAAAAAAACGTCCTTTAAACACACACTAATCATGTCCAAAATCCTAATGAGACAGTACTAATTCTGTAATTTTCTGCCATTGGCTTAATTATTTTCCTGTGTTAATCTCTGCAGGGAATGGAAGAGGAGGAGAGTCCATATATGGTGGCTACTTTGAAGGTAATAAAAATATCAAATTATCCAATACAGTCCAAATTGTTGATGTCTCATAAATGTTTATCAAATACAACTTAACTACTTTTGCATGGATATGTTGCATGTTCCTATTGTGATACTAATTGATTTCTTGTGAATTTTCCTTTATATGACTCCGTTGACCTTCACTTTTCCATTGTATAGTGCTGTCTTCTATTTAGTTACAGTAGTGGGCTTTATCAAATCAGCATGGAGATTAGGTATTTTCTTTACTGAAAGCTGCAATCTTGCCTAAAATTTTCAACATATTCTTTTATTTATAGAGTGGTCTTTTGCAAAATGAGAAGGTAAGAGATGTACACAGCTCAGTAACACCATGTCAACATTGTCCCCATCACCTTCCTCTGTCAGTCAGAACAGTTTGCAAAGGCACAGGTGCAGATCTATACAGAAGGGATGTTAAAGGTTTTATATTGAGATGGATACCCTGTTAGACCCGCTGCCCCTGCAGCCTCTGCGTATAAAGTTACTTTGTATGTTACATGTGTGGTATTTATAGCCACATAACTGCCATGACGTACTCAGATACAGGCTGTGATAAACAGTCTCAGCAGAAATGCTGTTTTTAGCCGTGCAGAATGGATACAGTTAATAGATAATATGATTAAAGGCATTGGGAAGCATTTTAGTTTATATTTTCTAAATTTTAGCTTTATATAACTAAATAGTATGATGTAACTACTGCTTTTGTAGTAAAATAACCAATTTTCCTTTAGTGTGTTTCCTGTCTTATTTAAAGGATCATTCTAGTGGATTTTTGGTATTTTAGTAAATTGACTATACTCGTCATCATTGTAGACCAGTTTTCCATTGTATTCAATATTCTTGGTTTACCTTCATTTAGTGTGCTGGTTATCTTCAGAAGACTTGAAACTTGCTTTAGATTTAAATGTTGATTCATTATCGTGAGCATCAAGTCACATTGTTATGGTCAAGTTTACATGTACGCATATATGAAAACTGAATTCAAACATTCAAACACACCACACCATCATCTATATGAATTTTCCATCACTGACAACAATTTCCTCAAAGATCCCATCTCACAAATTTGAAACCACATGACGATAATGTCTACTTAATTAAAGGAAAGATGTGAATGGATAATTTGTCTCAAGCAAGTTTTAGGTTTCAGCAATTTGCATTCTACAGCATGTTAAAATGACTGGAAACCAATATAGAATTCTTTGGAACAAGGTCAGAGTGATGTAAAAATATACATTTGATTTATAATTAGAAGGTTAAATCATCACCTTTAGAGAATGATGACAAGTAAGAAACAAAATAATTACAAGCTTTTAAAATCTGTGCTTTTATGGAAGGACTGGTTGGTGAGACAATGCTTAGGTTTGATGGTTTTAAGATCAGTTCTTCCCTGAATATTTCCGTAGTGTGTCAGAAAATGCGCTCTGAGACTTCGATCCGTCTTTCTCTGCCCTCCAACAGATGAGAACTTCATTCTCAAACATGACAGAGCCTTCCTGTTGTCGATGGCCAACCGTGGGAAGGACACCAACGGTTCACAGTTTTTCATGTGAGTAATATGAAGCAAAAAAACAACAATCAGCATTCTTTAATACCATTAAACTAACAAGTCACATACATTATTTATTTGCTCTCTGTCCTATTGAAACTGTAGACCTTGTCATCAACCCCCTCTCTGTGTACAGTTAGATTTTCAGAGAAACATGGATTCATTCTTTTTTACCTACAAATGTGTTACATTTTTTCTCTTGCCGTTTTTGTGTAAAATTTACAGAAACTCTAGCATCCTGCTCTTCCAAGGTAATGTGTCTCCAAGGCTGTGTTCTCTCTCCTGACTGTATTTATCATTCACTAGTTTGTTTTTTAAGTATTCTGCAGACCACATTGTTTGTTTTGGATATGTTTTGAACAGTGTTCACAAATGGCTTGAGGTTATTTGGCCTCCTTTATCGGTTTAACTGGTCTTCACCACAAGTTAGAATTCAATGAAAAATTATTTACATACTGAATTATTCTCATTCTTTTCCTCCTTTTTCTCCCATTTTCATGACCACACCACTGCCATTGGTTGACTTCTTGGCTGGATTTTCCACAAACAGCACAACCAAGACAGCACCTCATCTGGATGGGTAAATCCTTATGCCAAAACAAAACACAAAATAGTCGAGCTGCTATGAAACAGGCATCAATCTTTTCTGTCTCTGTTCAGAGTCCACGTCGTCTTTGGTCTGGTCATCTCCGGCTTTGAAGTGATAAAGAAGGTGGAAGGGCTGAAGACAGATTCAGCCAGCAGACCCTACGCTGATGTGAGAGTGATAGACTGTGGACAGCTTTTCACCAAGTCGGCTAATGATGGTAAGTTCAGCATTGATCCAAGTCTGAAGGTTCAGTTCAGCTTGTCTCTATATTTTATTGTTGTCAAGAGGCCAAAATGGGACGTTTGGAACTCAGCCCCAAGCCCATTTGTTCCTACTGAAGATATAAAACTTAATGAATGTGTCAAAAATGTATTTTATTTTTTTTTTTTGCCAAAGAAAAAAACATTTTTATCTATTTTGGGCCCTATTTTTTTTACTTCTAGCAAACACAACTTAAACAGTAGTATACTGGGACTATTTACAGCTGCTAATTAAACATTGTGTCTCTTTTATGTTATTAATCATTTGTGCAAAACAATGGAGCTCACAGGAATAAGCTATATCGGGCTTTTGATACATAAGCAGCACAATTAATGCACTGTTATCTTTTTTTGTTTTTGTTTGTTTTAAGAATTCTATGGCGGGAAAATATCAGCAGACAAGTCCTTTTTAACTTTGTCCTGCTCCTGCATGAAGCAGTTTAAGTTATTCTAACTTTGATATGTTGTGTAGTAAGCGTATGTTATTCTATGTATTAAACAACTTTTGTTTGTTAATTTTTCTAATATAAAAGCGAGAATAGATGTTATTTGTTGTTTTTCAGTGATATGCACCACGGCTTACAGCTTTTGTATTCTCTTTTGTGTCTGTCTCCTGTGGGGAATAACGTGTTTTGCTTATAATTGTAACTGGGTCATATTTTGTGCTCATTTTGTAAGAGGTTGGCATTTTGATGCCAGCATTTTTCCCCCACTGGCATTAGTTACGGGGCGTGTAACCTGATCTTCTGTTTAATGAGGATCAGTGAGGTGATCTCTGTGAAGTTCAGTTGGCATCTGCCCGCCTGACACTGCCAGGCGTGCTTTCATCGCCCCCAACATACCGAGAAGATTTAAAACAAAGCCTAGTTGTTGTGGTGTTACACCATGCTGAAAATGACTCCTGGCATTTGAACTCTCCTCCTTTCTGTTACTGGGAAGCATAATATGTAATGAAATGACATCCACGTTGTTATTTTTCTTGTTTCAGTACTCGAAGGCAAGAGAAAAAGAACCTCCCATTCTGCTGACTCGTCCCTTAATTCCCATGACTCGTCCTCTCAGTTCTCCTCTTCAGCGGTATCTGAAAGCGAATCAGATGAAAAGCACAACCATCGCAAGCACAAGAGACATGCAAAGAGTAAACGGTCTAAAAAGAAAAGGAGGGAATCAAAGAAGGAGAAGAGCAGTGATGTTCTGTCCTCCAAGCAAAGGTATTTTTCTTAATCTTTACATGCAGAAAAAAATGACTGATCAGTATATCCACGTTTAAATAGAAGTACTGACATGGCTCTCTCATGGTTTGGTTCTTTGCATAACAAAATATTGTTTTGCATGTTGTTTTGTTGTTGACACTGTCACAGTCCTGGGGAAAATGAGATGCTGGAGGGAGATAATGAAGTGGAGGGAGCGAAAGAGCAGAGTGGGAGGAGAGAGAAGCCTGTCGTCCGACCAGAGGAAATCCCACCAGTGCCAGAGAACCGCTTCCTGCTGCGACGGGACATGCCATCTCAGGAAGAGAAAACAGAGATGTCTGTTTATTTGGAAAATATATCAGTTTTCAACACTGATCACTATACACCTAAGTAATAACTCTGAGTGTTTACTTTGAAATTTGATCTGTACAGAGTTGAGAAAGAGGAAACGTCTGTTCCTGCTGACCAGAAACCAGCAGTCTCCAAGTCTGGACGGAAGATCAAAGGCAGAGGAACAATGGTATGAGCTCCTCAGCTGAGATCAGAGATTTTCTGTTTAGTTTTGGTGTTCATAGCATTTGTTTTGTAGTAGTCTGTTTGTAATTTTTTCATGATCCAAATTTTCCAAGACCAATGTGTATACAATACTCGTGTCAAGGGCTTGCAAGAAGATATGACTTCCTTCAAGCCACAAAGGGTTTTATGTTCTCCATGTATTTCAGTGACTACAGAAACAATTTCTTTGTATTCCATATTTCTGCCAATGTTTTACCACGAAAAGCATTCTGAATGTGTTTTATGATTGCATAGGTCACTAAAGCAAATGATCTTTAATCACAGCCTCTACAAGCTATGTTTGGAGATGCCATCTCATTCATTTTTTATCATTTTCAGCATTGTAGATGAATTATGAAGACATCAAAACTATAAAAGAACTACATATGGAAATGTGTATTAAAAACAAAAGTGGGAAACCAACCATAATATGTTATTTATTATTATTATTATTATTATGTTATTTCATTCTTAACCTTTTCCACAATTTTTTTTACAGAGATATCACACCCCCACAAGATCTAAATCACGCTCTGCATCTGTTGAAGAACGTGGCAGCAGTGAAACTCCGCCTCACTGGAAAGAAGAGATGAAGAGAACCAAAGTTTATCAACCGCCGAGCATCGAAAGGTGGACCAAAGGAGACAAGTATGACTCATTATTTAATTTACTACATAGAAAACCATTTTTGTGCATATTTTGTCATGCAGCCTTTAACTTAACAGATTGAATGACCATTCCTCAAGCAGATGGGACGACAGGAGTGACTCTGCATGGTCCCGGTCTGCTGAACACTCCTCAGACTGGAGCTCTCAGAGGTCCAGCCCACAACGCCAACAGAAGAAAGAGAAGAAGAAATCCAAACATAAGAAGAAGTCAAAAAAACGGAAACATGGTAAGAAGAAGAGCTCCAAGAACAAACCTCAAGAGCCTCTTCTGTCAGAGGGTGAAAGGTCCGTGTCTTCAGAAAGAAAGTTTAGGAGATCCCGCTCTCCATCCCGCTCCTCTTCAAACCAGCACAATTCATCACCTCGGAGGAGACGGCGGTCCTCGAGGTCTTTCAGAGACTCTCGGTCATACTCTAGATCATACACATCCAGTCAGTCCAGATCGAGAGGGAGGTCCAGGTCATATTCAAGATCCAGGAGCCTTTCTAGGTCTAGAAGTAGGTCCTTGTCTAGATCCAGATCTCGATCATATTCACGATCCCTGTCTAGATCCAGGTCGAGATCAAGATCCAGGTACAGATCTAGGTCTTTGTCTCCATCCAGACAGAGGACTTCTTCCAGATCACCAAGAAAGAGGAAAGCCAACAAGCCCAAAGTGAACAACATGATTTCAGAGAAGCTTCCAGAGAGCAAAGTCACACCTGTTCCCAGACTGCCGAGTGTACCGGCTCCTGAAAATGTCCCGGTGATCCCGATGAGTGACAGTCCCCCACCCTCACGCTGGAAACCTGATCAGAAGCCCTGGAAGCCATCTTACATACATATTCAGGAGATTAAAGCTAAAGTAACTTCCAACTACGCAACTGGACAATCAGTAGGTAGAGTCACAGACAAAGCTCAGTCTTCCATCACACCAAAGGGTCTGCCAGGTGACTCTGAAAGCCACAAACCAGCCGGGCGCTCGAACAGCAGGTCTTCCAGGAGCAAGTCTTACAGTCGCTCTTACAGTCGCTCAAGGAGCAGAACTTACAGTAGATCCAGGTCTAGATCCCCTCATCACAGCAGGTCTTCCTCATACAGCAGATCAGACTCCGAAAACTCTCAGAAAGCATGTAGTAACAAGAAGAACTCACTCGACAAGGAGTGGAAGGAGTATTACAGCTCCCTGAGGAGGATAAAAAATTTAGATACACTCATTTCACTCGCCAGTAGTCAGGATGCTCAATCGGAAAAAGGGGAACTCTGTGAGAATAGTCCTGATATCACTGTTTTGAGGACAAGTGGCTCTTTAGAGAAAATAAAAGAGAAAGTCAGCTCACAGGATCAAGACACGAAGCACTACAGCTCAGTGCCGGTGGAGGGCTTTCAAAGCAAGTCTGAATGGGATAGTGACAGTGATAAAGTCAGCCAGAGTAACAGCGCTGCCCTGTCAAAAAAGCAGAAACGAGCAGTTCAAGCCAGTGACGCTCTCAACAAGAAGATGTCCGCTGTCACTGGATGGAATTCAGAAAGTGATTCTGAAAATATAGCTGCCAGGACATTGGCTATATCTGAGAAAGAGGAAGGGGAGGCAAGTTCAGAATCAGAATTAGACACTTCTGTGTTGGTGCTTGCAAAAAAGATTGATGCTACCACTGCCGCTGTCACTGCCTCTGGTCAGTCAGAGGAAAGCAACGAGGAGGCAGCCGAGCCAGAGAGGCACAAGAGCAAGAAGAAGGCAAAACGTAAGCATAAACACAAGAAAAGGAGTGAGAACAAAAGCAGTTCTCATCACAGTAAGGACAAAGGGAAGAGATCGAAAAGGAAACACCAGAAGCTCAAAGAGACTTTTCACTGGCAGCCTCCTTTAGAGTTTGGAGAGGAGGAGGAAGAGGATGAATCAAAACGAGAGAAACATAGTCCTAGTACAGCTGTAAGAGAAAGGCCCGGTGTAGCGACTGAGATTGAAACAGTAACCTCTTTAAACAAGAATCCCGCAAGACAAAAAGAGAGGACGCAACACAGAGCTAAAGAATGTATCAACAAAACCCCAAAACACACTGAACCTGATGTTCAGTCATCCAACAGGAACGGTGCTAATTCTCCCACTATCAGAGAGCAGAGGACATTAGATGATATGGACATTTGTACACCAGAGCATGAAGCTGAAATCATAGAACCTCCAGTTACACAGGATGTAGATAGTAAAGCCCCTGGATTAGCCCTTAAATCTACCTCAAAGTCTATGTATGTGGCAAATAAAGAAAGTGCATTACCTCAGAGCAAAACACAGCCTTCTGTTACCTCCATGACAACACCTGCTGGACTGCAAGATGAAGCAACCACTGGCAAAACTACTGGCACTGTAATCAATTTCAAATGGAAGCCTTTGAAAGGAATGTCCGCTCTAAAGAACATGAGTGTGGCGCCCGTCACCACAAAAAACATCCAACTTCAAGAGAGCCAGACCTCGAATACACAGGGAGTAAGAATGGAGATAAAAAGCAAAAGCCGGGTCCGGCCAGGGTCCCTGTTTGATGAGGTCCGTAAGACAGCACGACTCAACCAGAGGCCGAGGAACCAGGAGAGCTCCAGCGAGGAGAGATCCCCCTCTGTGGGGAACACACGGGGAACGTCAAGCACACGTTCCCCAAAGAAGTCGCGATCCGTTTCCAGTCACCGGTCTCGCTCCAGAGGCTGGTCCCACTCCTACAGCAGGTCCAGGAGTAGATCCCGCAGCTCTAGCTACTCTTCAAGGTAAGATAAAAAAAGGTCTTTGATTAAATGAAGAGTGTGAAGGCACTGTCTGTAAATCTTTTTGTTGTGAAGTAATAAACTGGATGGATGTGAAGCATTCAGTTTGGAAGCTTAAATCTGCGTGTGTAGTACAGAGTTTTTGTTCTAGCTCCTGTGAATTGTGATTTATAACACTATGTAATTATTTTAGGAGTCGCAGCAGGAGCCGGAGAAGAAGGGGAAGAGGACGGTCGCGCTCTCGTAGCAGCACATATCGGAGTTACAGGAGTCACAGGTACACGCTGATGTTAACAATCTGATGTGGGTCCCAGAGGGGAAGTGTTTTAGAAACCACATCATTGGTTTTCCTATTGCATGTTATAGCACAACTCTCCTTAGCTCTACTTGTAGTTTTTGCTTTTCCATTAACAAGCTGTGAATAACACTAAGAAATATCAATTCTAAATAGAAAATCGATCAAATCGCTGGCTTGGAGATTTATTATATTTTAAATACAATATTAAACTCATCCATTATTCTGGTTCATTCCATTTACTCACAGGTTCCATGAAGCATCTTTATAAATAAAAATTCAAAAATGAGAATAGTAAGGGTCTAAGGTCTATTAAGTGTGGATTTAGATAATGCAGACCAATGTCGATCAGCTAAGAGTCCTGCGGGCAATGTTCACATTGGAAAACAAAACGGAGACAAAAAGCTGGTACCAAAACTGAACAGTGTCAAAGCTGTCAAAATTCTCTCTGTCAAGTTTCAACTTCATACATCACCCACTGAATATGTTCCTTTGTATTTTCCACTGTGTGTTTTATTGGTTGGTATCCAACCTGCCTTTTACCTTCTTTTCAGTCGGACGTACAGTAGAAGTCATTCCAGAAGTCGTTCATATAATCACCGTCGGAGATCCAGGTCTGTGAGCAACTTTATGCACTCAGAAACAGAAATGTTTAGTCCCCTTAAGTGCAAGTGTAAACATTATGTATACACTCAGCTTACTCAGGTTAAAACACCATGACATCATTTAAACTTCAATATTAAATAAGAGTTTGAAAGTCTTTCTATGTAACTGAGTATATGACTTTTAATAATCTGTGAAATCCAGTTTTAGCAATATAGGTATGACTGTATGGAAAGTCTATTCCCATTAATACATTGAAAGCAGAAATGACATTTGAACTAAAACAAGTAGCTGAAGGTTAAGGTTTTTTACCCACCTATTTGAGTGAATCAATCTAGTCAAGTGAAGATTTGCTGCTTTTGTTACTTGGGGTTTGTTGGACCATTAAAAGAGGTCACCTTGGGCTGTGTGTGTGTGTGTGTGTGTGTGTGT
>JAOWBC010000812.1:8243892-8255736 GCA_028566105.1 Hypoplectrus providencianus | reverse complement strand
GGGGGGGTTCTATATATCTGATATTTATAGACTAAAGGATGAATCTGTTTACAAAGAAAATAATCAGCAGATTAATGAATAATTAAAATAATCATTAGTTGCAGCCAAGAAGAGATCAATCCTGTCCAAGTCATTAATTATGGTATCTGCAATTGCATGAAGCGGGAATACCCAATCAGACTTTTCTACTATGCATGCAGACAATGTTTGAATTTCTGCAGTGTTTTTAATAAAACCATTAAAGATCTTTATGATCATGCAAGATTTAGCGTTTCCTGCTTTGACCAAACAAACCTGTGTGAATTAAACAGAATTCTGGAGATATCCATAAAATACCATCTCTGTATGATAATGCAGGTCAGACTCCTATGACAGCTATTCCAGTCGAAGTCGGAGTGCGAGCAGGAGACGAGGGCGCAGACGAAGTGACAGCTACAGGAGCTCTGACCGCCGGTCCCGGTAAGACACTCTGTCCCCTGGTGAACCCAGGCAGACATCAGCAAGATAGCTGGTCTCAGAGCAGCTCTGATTTTTTGCGAGACTTTAAAGGCTCTTCTCAAAACATGCTTTTATCACAGAGCCTTTTCTGATTGTCCTTGAGCTTTCTTTTAATCGCAATGAATGTTTTTTTTTTTTTTTGCTTATTAGACTTCTTTGCCTGTGTTTTGGAAATTTCTCTATAAATGAAGATTATTATTATGAGTACAGGAGATGGCAGTTATTTGTCTGGTAAACTGAGTAATTTACCACTATGGAGCAGAATGTATTTTTTCTACCTGAAAAAAACCCAGTATCAATTAGAGTATTTAAATATTGTATAAATGTTTAATACACTAACTGTGGATACGTACCTCACATAAACCCACTTTAAAAAATATGAACTATCCATTTAACCTTTTTTTTCTTTTTCTGCCAGTTGTTTGATTGTGGTTTAATATGCAGACATTAGTGTATGAATCTAATCCAAGCATGGAAATTAAAATACTTCCTCATCATGTCTCATAATGTATTGCAGGTCGTACCGCTCCTCCAGCCGCAGTTCTTCCAGGCGCAGAAGTCACAGTCGCAGCAGTCGGTACAGTTGAGCCTGGGGCAGGTTGTTTAATGTGAGCGTGCAAAGACGGAACAAAACCACAAAGTCTGAATACATTGCACGCAAAACCTGCAACTACTGTTACCATCACAGATCAGCAACTGAAGCTCCACGAGGAGAAACTGGATTCCGTGCTGGTTTCAGCTCGTCCTGTATGATCCATGAATGTTAAAGAATAAAAACAAGTTGACCACTTTACAAGCCTAAATGAGGCTAGATCTATTTTTTTAGGGACAGCCACAGCCTGAAGGTGTAATAACCAGTTTCTGTGCGATAAATAATATGAGAAATAATTTGTATATATTTTATAGTGTTTATTCCTTTTTTTTACTTGTTTTCTTTTTTACGCTGCAATGTACAATTATATTAAGTGTCTCATGTTACAGGAGTTGGTGGGTTTTGGTTGAAGGTTTGGCCTTTAAAGTCAGTTTCTTTCTCTCTAAAAAAAATTCATTTTTAATGAAAGCAAAAACAACTTTTGTGGAAGTTTCTATCAGTAAATTTGTCTTTGTTCCATTCGTTTGTTACCTTAACATGAATGTTAACAACTGTGCTCAAAATATATTATGTCTGATTCTAATCAAACAATTATGAATGTTTACATTAAATAAATACCACAGCATCTTTAGCCCCTCTTTTCTCACAGTAGATAATCATGCAGGGATGCACCTCTACATTGGCGCCATCTACCTTTCAATTCAGAACTGCAGCACATGAGCACCTGTGAAATCAATCGTGTGAGCCGCACAATAATGGCTTCATTTTGGCTGATTTTATTGGATTTCTTCTATTTAGGTATACATACACAGACTAAATACTGATTGTAGCTCTCTTATTTCAGAATCCACTTTTCCCTTTCGATTATATTCAATTAGGAGAATCAAATTACTGCACACTCACTCACTTCATTGGAATAAAACAAAAGGGAGAGAAGACTCCATTTAATTATTAATCGCACTCAGAGCTAATTGAAAATTTGGTTCCCTCTTTGCTAATATTTGCGTACACTTAAAACTGCTGGTGTGGGAGCTCTCTTCTCTCGAGCTTTTGTGAGCTGCATGCCAGAAACCATCCGAAACAGATTCTATTGAACAGCTATAATAAATGTCCATTTTTATATCTGCAAACAGGACCGGAGTGCAGGCGGTGCTTTTCCACTGCTCTGAATGGACGGCATGTGGTTTCAAAGCAGTTCTGCACACGTGGGTAAAATTGATTGAAAGGCAATAAGCTTTTTAAATGACTTTTCACACTGTGTTTCACAAATTATTTGTGCACTTTTGACAAATGCTCAAGTTTGTGTTTAACAGGAGAGCCGAAAGCAGTAGTTGTAGACAAATCTTATAGATCAAAAGACGGATTTTGGTTTCTACTTCAACACAATTTTTTTGTGGGATACTAGCCCCTCTGGTGCTGGAAATCCTAGAAGACAATTGATATTGAATGTGGTGAAATTTGAAATAATAGTGGTTGATTAAAGCACAATAACTTCTTATTTAATGTGATAAAGAGGTGAACTAATCAGTATACTGAATATACTGTTTGTAAAGTATATAAATAAGCAATTTACCAGAGTTGTAAGTAGCTGGAACAGATTAAAATTCCTCGCATTTGATTGTGAAAAAGGTTCAGGGATCCTGCTTTAAGGATTTAAGATTGTTGTAATGGACACAGGTTTTTTATTTATCTTTAATCCATGTTCATGTAAGCATATATACATGTTTCTGAACAGATGAATGCTAAGCTTGTGCACATCTCAATATTTCTGTTTTTCATGTGCAAACAACCAACTAATTACAACTCATGTCCAAGACGAGGCCGTAAACTGGGGCTCATCAACAGAAGTCAGAGAGGTTGTCACACATGCCTTTCCTTTAAATCACTGATACGTAAGATATGAATTGAATTCATGTTCTCTTTACACAATGTGTCCCCTGTTTAACAAGCAGGTGGTTCATGTGCCTCAAAATATGATTTCCAGGCTCCGTTCAGAATGCAGGAGCTTTATTTGAGTTCAATGCCTGAGGTTTCATGAGGAAAATCATTAGCCTGCTGTCACTTTTTGGGAAATAGATGGTTCTCTTTTCAGAGAATTTTTCCTCTTCAATTTTTCCTTGTCTAAAATGTTTAACCCCACAAGATATGAAATATTGAACATTTTTTTTGCTGTTAGGGCAATCCAAGCTACATGACTACCTTGTTTGCACATCCACATACTAAAGGCATTGCCTAAACTAGAAAACATCTTTATATGAAATGTTCATTTTTGTCAGTCTCTTCTGTATCCACGTTGATGCTGTGGGCTCGGCTGAGTTGGGGACATGAAATGATAAATGGGACCTGCTTCAGGTTGCGATCAATTTTTTTCCCACCTTGTTATGAGCGTATTGACTTCTGCTCTGTACAGTCTGCTCAGGAGTGAGCAATGGCAGCAGGGTCTAGGGATCCTTCAGGGCTGTTCAGGACAGGGCTGAATTACTAACCGGTCAACTACCCCCATAGGGGCCCCAGGCCTCTGGAGGCAGCAAGGCTCCAGGTTTGTAACAGAAAATTAAAGGTTAATGATTTTGGTAAAATATTGTTTAGGTAATTTGTAATTTTTGTCATGGTAAAACAAATATCTTTATGTTTTGGAAAGTTGATCAGATAAAAATGACTTAACCTAGGTATCATTAGTACCTAATAGTTTAATGTTTCACTCATACAAAATAATGAATATAATAGTAATACATCTGAAATAAAAATATTAAATTATAATAAAATATATATTTTTGTAGTTTTGGTAATTTGGATAATTAAACTGTATGCATCACTAAAACAAAGTAAACTAAAATCAAAGGGACCTAAAGGGACACATGCATTCATGTGGAGGGCCAGGTGAATATTTAATAAGTGGGGATTTCAAAATAAAGGTGGACCTTGTGTAGAATTGGTAACATCTGGTCGTTATTTATCATTTTGATGCAGATTGACGTGTTTTTACAAGTCTACTAAATAGCTCATTTCAGTACAACCCATAAGAGGTTATTGTGGCCCTGCGGTATGTTTTTAAGGTGTGAGACAAAATCTGACTTCGCCATTTTGCTCTTTCGTGGTTCAAATTAAACTCCGTTCAGATTGATTGCGATATAAGACACAGCATAGTTTATATATTGTGTAAATGAAGTTACAATGACTTGTGCAACATGGGAAATGAATGAACTTTCTGACCTCTGCATCTGTCTGCCCGGCGCGTGACGTCACGCAGCTGCACGAGCGCACCCGGAGAGGAAGCGCACCCGGGTTTTGCGCCATATGGCAGCTGCGTGTCCTTCCCGGTCCCCCTTTGCTCACGCCAAGACAGAAAAAATCCAAGTCCAGTACAAAGAAATGCGCCTGTCTCGCAACTCCACGTTAAACAGTACCGTGTCCCTTTAAAAACGTCTGACAAAAAGCCCATATGATCCCCGAGCTCCAATCACCAATTCCTTCTGCAAAAGCAGCCTCTGCATTTTTGTCTGTCTGAATGCTACAGCAGCACGGGGGGAAAAAAGATTGAGGATAAGGCAAAAACTGAAGAAATGTGACAATTCAACGGTCATTTTCATGGCGAAGGGAAAACTGGTGCGAAAGGAGTTATTCTGGGACTCCTTTGAGCCTCGAAACGCTGGATCAAAATGGTAGGCTACAGAGGAGAGCGCTGCATTTTTGTTTATTTTTTGTGTCCCTCTTTGATCTCTTGCAAATTTGAGCTACTTAGCAGGCCGATCAAACTTACCACACTTGTGTCTCGTTGTGTGTTCTCACCACCGGCTGTCACACCGTGTATTTCGTGCTTTGTATCCTGAAGTTTGTAACTTGCCGACACGGCACAAGTTGGAAATTGAAGCTGCTGAAAGAATGCAATGGCTACAATAGCTACATTGATGCAGAGAAGGAGTTAAATTCTTTCATATCAGGGCGCTCCTGCTAAAGGGCTCAGGTCGTGACTGGTGCAAATGTGGACAGGACGAGTGAAACTCCTTTTCTGCAACACACAGTGCAGGACAAGTTTACTAGTCTTTATGCATAAATTAGAGATTCTCCTCAGTGATAGAGGAGTAGATGTCACTCTTTATTTCTTAATAACTTCACTTTTTTTGCAGGTGACACTGTCGTAATAACATTATATTTTGATAAAGGGTCTTATCATAAAATTAAATGCACATTTATTCCCACTGTTTGAGGCTGATCTGCACAATTTTATTTGCTAATGTTGCATTTTATTTTCTGTTTGTCTGTAGCAGTTTTTTTTTTATACACTTTTACAAGCTAATATTCCTCTGTGACCATCATTAACTAGCATGTTCAACCAGACTCCATGATGTTTTCACTCCGTTTACATTATACAAAGATAATTGTGCACAGACAGACTGATATGGGAATAGAGGCACATAGTGAGGCAGACAGTCCGCTCTGTCTCCAGGGTCATATTAGGATGCCTCATTAGGAAAGCATGTGGAGCTTGATGCAGTGGTGGAGTAATCCCAGTGCGCGTTCACATCTGGAGGCTTGGGTTAATATCTGGGTCAGGTCAGCGGGGTTAGCCCTGGTGCTCGCTGGGTGGCTTCTGGTGGGAGCAAAGAGGGAGAGAGAGAGAGGTTTTGCTATGTTTTTCTCCTCTTTTATCTAACTGCATTTTCTTTTCTGTGTGCGTGCATGAGAGTAAGCTGTAGCAGACAAAGTGCAAAGTGTGCCTGGTGAATGCTTTGCGCCGGTGATCAGAGATACTGTATCTTTTGACTGTTTTGGTAAACATGCCCCAGATAATTTCTGCAATTACTTTGTTGACATCAAAAGCGGATTAGTCCCTGCTAATTTTGTTTTTATCAATAGCCTCATATCCGTAAACTCCCGTATTCATGGGTGGATTACTGAACGGGCCTACCGGGCACGGGCACAGGCCCAGGGGCCAGAGGGGTCGGGGGGCCCTTGGACCAGAGCCTTTGAAAGAATTGACTGTTTACAATTTTTGTTGGAAAGTCACAAAAACTGCTTGAAGATTTCAACTAAGGGATGCAAAAGTGAAATGTGCCAGAGGTGCTGAGTTCAGGCACTGAGTACGGATTTTTCTTACATTACATCCACCCCCCTGCTGATGAGTGTAAACAGTAGCTTAAGGCTGTCAGCATTTAATTTAATCTGCTGGTCACTAGCTTTTAATTTTTTAGTAAAAATGCAATATTAGATTTGCATACAATTTGATTTGTACCAGTAGCTACATAAGGAAGTTTTTTTTATTAACCAAATATACATATATGTACAAACTCTAGAACTGTATGTCATGAAATTGAGAGAGAGAGAGCGATGGCCTTAATTGTCATTTTATATGCATACAACAAGATCAAAAAAGCTTGTCTTTGGTGCTACATAACAGGCCAGAATAACAAAAAAAAAACATCAGAAAATAAAGAGCACAGATTAAGTAAATTAAAGGTATAGGTTTATGGCAGAATGATGACCCTACGGACTATTTATTTAGAAACTGTCTCTGAATCAGAAGGTCCAAGTTTGGCTGGCTTTGCATTGTTAAACCATACAAAGACACTGGCCTGTTTTTTGTTCCAAATCTGGCACTGCGCAGAACTACTAAGACTTGCTAAAGAGCCAAAAAACAAGTACAAAAGAGATCCAAAACTATAAATATAATAGATGTGAAATGACAAGAAGATGTAAAATGTATACAAACATAAAACACAAAACAAGTAGAATTAGATTTAAAAGTAGAAGGAGATGAGTATGACAAAACAACTAGAAATGACAGAGTGGATGTGGTTGTATTATTTGGTTTTGTTTCGCAGAGGGTTGTGGTGCTTTTATATATCTGTGTCCAGAGGCCCATTGTCTCATAATCCGTCCATTCCCATATTTGAATGATTGTTTTTCACTTAATTTGTTGGATTTGTGGAAATGTAAATCTGCCTCCCTCCCCTGCACCCGTTAGATGTTTATACTGCACACTTTGGGCCATCTGCCACTGTTTAATTTCAGCGAGCATTGTCAGGTCCTGAGTAGCTCCTTCTCTATCCTCACAGGGTGCTGTGAGTTTTACGTAACTGCCTATTCAGGGCATTCCTGCCCACCCTTGACTTTCAGGCGTCACTGTCTCTGGGTGCTGAGCGAGGAAACTGTCTTTAGTCCTTGTGACAAGTGCAGCCATTCCCGAGCCCCGGCAACAAACTCCTGCAGACATCCTCGGCTCCTGGTAGGAGGCCGCTCTCCTTGGAAACTCGGACCATACTGTAGGTGCTGCTAATTTATGCCCCTGAGATTAAGAACAGTGGACAAGACTGCAGAGAGCAAGGTCAAACTCCCTCAGCTTATATAAGGGTTCTTTTCTTCTTGTTGGTGAAAATGGCACAAGTTTAGTGAAAGTGATTGTGCTCTCTGTATAAATCCACCTTTTTATTGTTTCTCAACAGTGCCAGTCGGCATCAGTGTCTTTTCATCTGGCAAAAAACAGTTACGCTCATTTAACCCCCTGTGGCACTTTTTAAAAAAATGACTTTGAACTCTATTATCCAAGAGGCCAAACAGCCTTTTCTTTTGGTACAACTTGATATGAGGATTTCTATTAGCCTTTCATTGTCAGGCATTTAAAGATATTAAGAGTTTCCCTTCTAAAGTGTTCTTATAGCTTTTAGCTGAATCCAGGCCAGAGAGAGAGACTTAGGAGGAGCTTTAAAGCAGATGGGAATGAGTTTCCATGCTGTTTTCACAGAATTGCCAAGCAGAAAAGTAGGGATCCTTGATCTAGGAGGCATCACAAATATTTGTTCTATGTGTGGTTGTACACACAGATTAATATTTGCAGGGGATACATCTTTGTCCATTTTTAGCTGCTTATCTTTTTCCGAGTCGTACAAATGTTGTGGAAATATATGCGTGGATCAGTTTGGAATTCTGATTTGTGGCATAAATTTAGATAAGAATATTGATACCAATCCCATAGCTGTACATTAAACATGAATCTCCAGCTAGCAGCAGCTTAGCTCATAAGCATTTTTTTAAGGTAAGGAGTTAAAAATATATCTAGAGGAAATGTATGGTGGACATCTTTGTTAACATAAAATCAATCCAGTGGGTACATTATCTCTCTGGACCCAAGTGAGGCAGGTCCTTGGTTGTCTGATTATAAATCCCACAACAGTTATTAGCAAGATGCACATATGCAGCAGTCAGATTGGTTGAGGACAGGCATTCAGCATGTCTCAATAAGGTTAGGATAGCCCGTTTGTGAGGGAATATTGCTTGCACAAATTGGGTACCATTACAGAAGCATGGATGCCTGGCCACTTGTAGCACTTCAGTGCTATGCTGGGCCCATTTAACCATAGGCAGCGGCGGGATCCATAATAATGCCCTTATCAACAACAGGCTAGTGGCCCTCAATACACCACAATTTTCCAATTTGTCAATTAGATGTTGATTTGGCCAAGGGAGATAATCCTAGTTGGTTACTTTTGCCTCGTAATTTTCTTATATCTCACATAATTCGAGGTCTTTGCTTTTTTGTGGAGGAAAAGGATGCTGTTCGTGGATGTTGGTGTGCCCCAGCAAGGAGTCTCAGCATGGTTGAAGAGGGTATGGAGGCTACCACACCACAGAATTAGACCAAAATGAGGAACTCAGAGTGATACGAGATTTGTGTTACTACCATAAAGTTGTTCCCAGCTGACATTAGACGAAAGGCGGGGTACACCTTGGACAGGATGCCAGTCTGTCACAGGGCTGACACAGAGAGACCAACCACCATAAATGCTCTCATATACTCGTATGGGTAATTCACCAGTTTAACCTAAGCTAAATGTTTTGGCTGTGGGAAAAATCCGGAGTACCTGGAGAGAAGTCCACCGACTTGTTTTGAGGCAAGAGTGCTAACCACTACACCACCGTTTGGCCCCATGAGTAAACTGCTTTATATAGAACGAATTTAAACAATGAAAAACAATTTGTATAAAAGTTATGTGCCATTCAGTTTCTTCAGGAAGTTACTTTTCCCAGCCAAGAAAAGTCCAGCACATAACCCTCTTTACAGCACCATATTAAAATGCTGTGGTTTCCCATCTTTGAGCTAAGCTAAGCTAAGATAACCAGTTGCTGTCTGTAGCTCCATATACAAAGTGGAGTTCTGAGAGATGTGTCAATCTTTCAGTCTATCTCTCCACCTGAGATTAAATCAACACATCCCCCAAAATGTCGAAGTATTCCTTTAAGCTTAAATTCAACATTTATCTGTCGTCCATTGATTGGTTGCGGCTATAGAAAGCCGATGCTCCTCCTCTAACTCTTTTTCCTCTTCGTCCTCTCTGACCTTCTCATCAAACATATCAACTGCCTCCACACACACACACACACACACACACACACACACACACACACACACACACACACACTGAAAGAGTATTGCCACACCGGTGAGATTCCTCTGATAAGGAGCTCTTGTGTTAGCCTCCTCTCTCTGTGTGTCATGCTATGAAAGGGATAATGAAGATATCACAGTTTCATCCCGTGTAATTGCCCTCGGGTATGTCTGCACCTGCTCGCTGCTGCACATCAGAATGATCTTTTGTCTCTAATAGATCACTTCAAAGGTGCATCTTTCACTCTTTGCCGCGTATATTTGGACAAATCCGATTTTGCCCCTCCGGACTTGATTTTTTTCTCTGCTTAATATTTTACAAATATCTTGTTTGTACAACCCTCCACACTTCATTGTGCCACAGGTATTTGGCGTTGCATCTCTGTGTTTACTGATGAATGCATGCACAGCGGGCGAGTGTGTGCGCGCTGTTGTGCACATGCGTGTGCGTTTGCTGGCCTGGGAACAGTGTGTTATGGCTCCAGCAGAGCGGTGGTGTGTGAAGCGTTGTAACGTGTGTGTGTGAGGAGGAGATGCCAGCACCACGGGCCTCTCTCTTGGCCAGGCTTCCTGACTCAGCGCTTCCTCTCCCAGCTCATTGGCCCAGACACAGACTTCCTGGCAGAGCTTCAGTGCGGACGCTCTAACCTCATCGCTGCCCCCCCCCCCCTCCAGGCAGCTCCTTTGATTATCCAACTGCTCGTCAGAGTCGTCCCAACCCCAGACGAACGCCGGTTGATGTCTTCTTTCAACACCACTTCTGATTGGGCAGCACACACGCACGCTGTCCCCAGCCTCACCAGAAACTGATAAAAACACTGTTGTCCGTCATGTTCAAAGGACAAGCCGGGAAAAGGACTTTGCAAATCATGCAGCTGAGGCAATCCTGCCCACGCTGTCAAATTTTAATGTTCTGTACGTCGCCAAGATGCTGCTCATGCTGTTCTCATCCTTATTTTTGTTTGTGCATCCCAATTTCATGCTCGGGTAAACGCGTATCAGTTGTAGATTGACTTGTCACCTGTGGTTGCATTAACATATAGATGGAAATGTATTTAAATCTAATGGTGAAAGCTGGTTGGAGAGCTCCGCCAGGGCACGGCTGGGGCAAGTCCAAACTGCTAGATTAGGACAGGGAAAAGCCTACAGTGTGGAGGGGAGATTGGATGTCTCGGATTAGAGCAGCACTAATGCTGATAATATTGTCTTTATTAATTGCAGCCAGCAGTGAATGCTGTGGTTAAGAAAGTTAAATGTTTTAATAGGCTGAGGGGAATAAAATAATTAGCTAAAGTAGTGGAAAGAGAAAACTGAATAACCAGCAGCTCATTTTAAAGTAATTTAGGATTTGCTATATCTGAAATTGTCCTGCTGTACATTTTACCTGAATTCTCACTCAGTTTTTCATATGTTGAGGCATTTCAGGTTGACATATTGTTTGTTTATTACCTTTTATCCTAATATAATGTTTAATTATGGATCATTAGTAGGTTTCTTTCTCAAGTGAGTCCTGTCGTTTAGCAGTACACATGATGTTTGAGGATAATCCCTCCTTGATATTGAATCAGCTTAGTCAATACTTTTATCGTCACTCTGACTGATTGACCTGGAGAATTATCACCAGATTCTAGGTGGATTGAGAGGCCAAGTCATTTCCTTTCAGGGCATTATTTCAGAAAATAAAGTACTCTAGTCAGCCGTAACTGCATATGAAGTTTATCAAGGACAGCCCTACTTGTCTCACAACAACATTGCTGGCTAGCTAGCTGATTAAGTTGGCTATGTTCCACAATGTAACATCATCTTAACTCTTTTTTTTTTTTATCCGGAATATCCTGATGTTTTAATCAGGTAGAAAGCAAGGAACTAGCATGTAGTAGTTTCAGTAACAGAGTAAGTCATGGTGCCATTTAAATAGGGCTGTGAAAAGCACATTGCCACAACAATGCAATCATGGTGATACTGCTGAGAGTCAACCTCCAATGCATGATGCTAATGTAAAGCTACCAACAACAATGGCCGTTCAAAAAGAGAAAAAGGATAAGAAGTGATTCAGCGATGAGGTCGTCAAATTTGATTTATTCACAAAACAGCAGCACAATGTCACTTTTTCATCGCAGTGTTAATGAATCAATTTCATCAAACGACACTTACACAACTTTTGTGTGTGTGTTCTTTCAAATACAAAATTATCTTTTAAATTGACAAACCTCATTTCTGCAAGTCATTGAACAATTCAAATGGGATAAAAAAGGCACTTGTGTCTCCTGTACATATTATTCCCAAAAGAAGGTCTGTACTGCCCTCACAATGCGTCTGCTCATGCAAAGTTAGACAGTTAGCTAACGGATAGAAGTTCTCCAGAAAACCA
>JAOWBC010000812.1:8201969-8243792 GCA_028566105.1 Hypoplectrus providencianus | reverse complement strand
TTCCTTGTTGGTTCTTTTTTCATTACTTTGTAATCTGGCTGTGTGTCTCTTTGCATGTCATAAGAAAATCTATGCTTAGTGTCAGATATTTCATGTTTAATTCCATGTGTCACCACAGCTGCAGATTCCACAGGTTGTTCCTGTATGAACGTGTCGAAGTGTTGTTGGACGTACTCATTTGTACGTTGAACTGCACTGAGGGGCTCTCCTTCGACATGTGGATGCTGGCTGAGTTCCCCACATTCAATCTCTGCTTCTTGAAAGGCTGTAGCCTCTGCTTCGGCCGCAGCAGCTGCTCTTTGACACTGCAGCAGATGAAGATCAGCAT
Source organism: Hypoplectrus providencianus (assembly GCA_028566105.1). Lineage (NCBI taxonomy): Eukaryota > Metazoa > Chordata > Actinopteri > Perciformes > Serranidae > Hypoplectrus > Hypoplectrus providencianus. The sequence continues at coordinate 8,243,464 of JAOWBC010000812.1, read as the reverse complement.
CAAAGCTAGCTTTTTGCTTCAGAAGGTTTGCTTCCAGTTCAGCTCTCTTTTTCATCATCTCTGCCTCTTGTACGGCAAAGGCTACTTCTGCCTTCGCAGCTTTTGCCTTGGCGTAGGCCTTTGTGGCTGAAGAGGATGTTGATGAGTATTTAGTGGATACTTTGGATGACTGGGACTTGTCATCACGTGCTTGATGTACAACGTCTGTTAACTTTTCTCCATCAGCTTCTCCTAGCTGTGTTGTAGTGTAGTCTTTAAGGTAAGTCTTTCCTGTGCGTAGACTCATGTTGCTGAATATTGTGTGGAGATGCTTGAGCCCGCCGTGTATTATCTTTTTTACTGTACTGCCCTCACAATGCGTCTGCTCATGCAAAGTTAGACAGTTAGCTAACGGATAGAAGTTCTCCAGAAAACCACAAGGCTTGACTTTTCTTGTCCTTTACTGAAGTCCTCCCAAAACCGTAAAAACTGTAAATATTACAGAAACATAACACAATTAGCTTAACACTGTACAACATTATGCCATCTCAATTAGCATCAACGAAATTGACAAGCTAGCGAAATATATTAGTTGAAAACACAACAAACTAAGTCTTCCTAACAAAACATATACAATCATGAAACACTGTTCAATTATCTTACTTACAGATAAATATTCTCCAAGGCCAAAAGCGCAACAAATTCCAACAACACATAGCCTCGGCAGACTGACCAGCCGTCCGTGTCAACTTTGCTCACACTACGGAGAAATTTTAACATAGCTTGACTTAACGACAGAGCGCTCACTCTGATGCGATCTCTGCGAACCCGGAAATACTACTCACTTGACGCGGTTACATTAAACCAAGAAGAAGACCACTCACTCTGACGTGGTTTCTCTGAACCGAAAACTCTATTTAAGAAATTATGAACTTTAACTTATTATTATATACTCATCTTAGCATCTAAAGTCAGTACAAGGTCCCATGGTTGTCTCTGGGCGGGAAAGGACTGTGTCTAGCTACGGCATCTTTTAGCTTTATTCTGCTTAATTTTACAGCTCACAACATTACTGTTTTAGTTTACTCTCTCTGCTATCTGTCTTTTTTACCCCCAAAAAATGCTCCTAAAATTCACTGTTCATTAGCTATAGAGCACTAAACAAAAGCCAAAGAAAGCCAGTGACCAGCTGTTGGTCAGTGGCATATTTAAACAGATATTAAAGTCATATGTGTCTTTACTAGCCTACCTGTTGTCACGTTTACTTTTCAATTCAGATGCATAATACAGTAAGGTAATTTACCCTCAATCTGCATCACATGCGCCACTATTTTTACTGGATTATGTGATTTAAAATATCACAAGGTGTCGCAGCCCACCTTCTGTTTTTATCAGCTAACCAGTGCCTTCCCAGTGAGTAATAAACTCACTTTATGTGTCTGTGCGTATGACCGAGCCATGTGCGACCTCAGCAGTGAGCATGCTGCCACCCGCTGCTGTGGCTCCCCTCTCAGTCATTGAATATTGATTTTTATACACATTTTTTTATCATACTGCTGCAATGATCACCGCAGGGCTTGTTAAAAGTGAGACCTTGTCACTTGTGCTATTACCAATCTGGCACATCTATGCAGGAGCAACATGTCTGATAACGGGATAATGTGAGCGCAGGCACATTTAGAGCCCCTCTTTGCATGCATCAGCAGTGTCATCATCACACACGCCACATTTCTTTACTCTCCGCGTACTGACGTGGGCACAAATGCATGATTATGATGCAGGTACGCATGCATTGGCGGTCAGGGTTGCAGACGTGTGGGCGGGTGTGCTCGTGCATCTGCTACTGTATATGCTTCCTCTACCTCAAGGTCAGTGCTGGGTCTCTGTGCTGATTGGATTTAAAGAGGAGAGGAGAGGAGAGGAGAGGAGGGAGTGCAGACTGCAGACAGAGGAGAAATCTTCCACTAGACACATGGACGGATTTGGGACAGCACAGACATATAAAAGATGAAGTTGTGTTGCATCTATTTGTTGTTGTTTTACTTCTCTTTCGGTTGTTTATGTATCGTGGTTGTTTAGGTCTGTTTGTGGTCATTTTGCTTCTTGTTGTTTTGCATCTCGTTGACGTCATTTAGATTCTTTTTGTGGTTATTTTGTGTCTCTTTGTGGTTGTTTTGCATCTTTTAGCAGCCATTTTGTCAGTTGTTTACCTCTCTTTGTGGTCATTTTTATCTCTGTCAGTTTCGTCTCTCTTTTTGTTGCATCTTTTTGCAATTGTTTAACATCCATTTGAAGTCAATTTCCCAAAATTTATAGTTAATCTGCATGTCTTTGTGGTTGTTTTGCCGTAAAGCTGTCTTTTTGTGTGTTTTGTGTGCATCCTTTAGCAATCATTTGTCAGTTGTTTTACCTCTCTTTGTAGGAATTTTATCTCTGTCTGTTACGTCTCTTTCTGTGATTGTTTTTGCATCTTTTTTTGACAATTATGACATTCACTGTGCAGTAAACCACAGCCCTGGCCCAAAGTACTCTTGAAGCTTTGGGCCCTTGGGCTAGTAACCAAAAGGCCCGTTCAGTAATCCATCCATGACCAGACATAAACACTGAAATCAGGGAGACAACTTGGCAGACTGCTTTCCCTCCATGCCAGTCTTGCCCAGCCTGTATCCCAGACCAGATAACGCCACGAGGATTAAGCGCAGTTCTCACCCAGAGAGTCAGAATTCACTTCTCTGGCTCGGCGTCTCTTGGACTAAACCTGTCTGTCGTTCTCCGTCAGCAGCAGGGAAGGTCTGGTGAGCACACAGAGGACACGGTGTCAGTCATTACCCTGATGACTTTTTAATGGCTGTCTGATTGGACTCCGCCAGAAATGACATGCCCTTGTCCCGTTCTGTTTGCTTGTGTTTACGTGTGACCTGATCCATATCCCGCCACGTAGAAGCACTCTGACGCTACTGTGAGGCCAAACTTGCTGCTGTAACTGGGGGATCTCTTTGTGTGGAGTTTGTATTCGAGCCTGTCATGCTTTGCTCTCGTCTGCACTGATGATGACTCAGGGATTTGTGTGTGTATGTATGTGTGTGTGGCTCTCCTACCATCTCGGTGCCAGTGAGTGAGATGAGGCCTGACACGGTGCCCACTCTCCTTCCTCCGGGTGTCAGTCACGTCGAGCCCTGCGTCGGGCCTCTCAGCGGGAGTTCTCGCTATGAGGAGGACTGCTGAGTGTGCTCTTTACTGTAGGTTCAAGTTCTCCGTGGGTGGAAGCCCCCGACCCCCCCACCCACCCACCACACACATCCCCGCCGGGTGACAAGAAGGGCTTGTGGGATTTCTTTCTTCACGATTGTGGATGATCTTTTTTTTGTTCCTGATGGTTTTTTCAAAGTAAAGCGACATATGGACAGTTTCACATTTGGCTGGTGGCAAGATGCACTTGTTTGTGAAGTAGCTTAATGAGGATTTTGTGTCCTGAATTAACTTTGTGGTTGTCAGATTGATTTGAGGGAACTGCTTTGCATCCAAGTATCATTTCAATAACAAGTCCAACCCGTTTTGGCGCAGGTTATTTGTTCGTACTGTCTAATACGGCCCACAGGAGTGTTCACTAAATCAGTGCCTCATACCCAAATATAACTTCATACTTGTTACATACATGATTAATATTATGAAACAGTTGCACCAACACATGGTTATGCTCAGGAAAAGATCATGTTTTGGGTTAAATTACATCTATGCATAATTTATTAGTTTGAGTTTTTTATTGCTGCAAATCAAACTTTACAAGTACAGCAATGATACAAACAGCGGGAATAAAATATCCAGACAGACAAAGGAAACAAGGTGTTATGCTGAATAAAAAATAAGCAAACAATATACATTTCTTTGTTGTTGATTTTTTAGATAGATAAATAGATGTACTTTATTGATCCCAAAAACCTGGGAAATTACAGAATTTTGTATTTTATTGTATTACTATTATGATAACTTTTTCTCTTTTTCCTTTGCTGTTATTTAAAAAGAATCTTCTTATATTTTATTGATACCTAAGTGATTACCAATAAAACTAAAATTCCAATTACAATAGATTTGCACTGCATCATCTGAATTTGCTGCCTCAAGCAACAATAGTAATCACAATAGTAACACTACTAATGTTAAAAGTATATTTTTCTAACATTTCCAAATAAATTACGGCCATTAATTGCCTGTATCGACCTCGCATGTTTGTTTAAAGCGACTGAGGAGGTGATGTGAGAGGACACTGAGTTCACTCTGAGCAGTCTGTTGGCAGGCAGAGAGAAAGCTTTAACCCCCGCAGTGTTTTCCCCCTGGGACTCCCTCCTGCCTGAATACAACCTGCCCTCCCTCGCACTATTGATGTGTCCATGACTCTGTACTGTGCTCTGACATTGGCCCCCACTAATGGCTCGGTCTGTTCACCGGTCAGCAAGCAAACAAGACAGTCAAGGTAGATGTTGTTTAGCGACCGGTTTATAAATCTGCTGTCTGCACGCTGGGTGCAAAGACGTAGCAGAAAAGATGGAAAACGTTTAAGACATTGTTCAGCCACTGTGTGAGATTTACACGTGCTGCCCCTACAGGTGGCCTCACAGTCAGTGTCGGCTACATTACGGTGAACACAACTTTTAAAATGGCAGCTCTGTGGAGGTCACCGCAGAGTGACGGAGATGCAGATTTTACAGAGTTATAAATCCACATGTGCCGTCCGGTGGGAAGGTGCAGGAGAGAAAAGGGCATTCTCACCAGTGAAAGTCAAATTAGAGAGAGGAACTTCACTCTGAGACTCGGCTCTGTGGGCTCAGGTCCAGGAGTCGGGTCTCTGCCAAGTGCATACCACCGACACTGACATGGCTGACATGGCTGAGCTGGCTGAGGCTTCACCACTTACTTTAATATCACAAGCCCTGATTGACACATTAACTGTCAGCTTGACTTTCAGCACAAAGTCTGACCAGCGCTGAATATAACTGCAGTTTTTCAACAGCAATAATTAGATAAAGTTTTTTCTTTTGGCTGCAGCTTCCTCTTGGGCCAGGCAGTAATCCTGTGCATCATCCATCATAACTTCATCAAAACTGGATTAGTGGTAAAGTACTTTCAAAGTTTGAAACTCACAATTTTAATTAAATCATTGCCATCAGGCTGATCAAGAAAGTGTTTTTAAATGCCTGATTATCTTCCCAAAATGCATCAGCCATCCAAAGTTTGGCAAATATGATGTCTGACACATAGTTTAGCAAAATGCCATTAGACTGTTTAAACAATGGATAAGATTTGATTGTGACCTTTCAGAGTTGGTAGTCGTGATGTTCAATTAGAGCGCATTCATCAGACCAATTAGTATAATTTTAAATAGAAAAAAGCTATGAAAAGTGCATATTTGATCAGGTTGGATCAGTGATTAAAGTTGAAGACCATGTCACATTAGAGGTAAACAATTTTATTAATTCAGATTTATGGTTTTTGAAACTTGGAAAAATAATGCAAACAAGTCATGTTTGATTTTATTAAGCATGCTATTTTTTTTTTTGTTTAAGTTTAAATGGTGTTATTTCCTTAGAGATACTTTCATAAAGGAACTTTCAATTATATATTTATTTTTCAAAAAAAGTTAATTTTGGTGAGGATTGTTAATCTCATAGGAATATTGATTAAGATAAATGTTAGAGATATTTGATGTATAATAAAACAATTTTGCACTTATACACTTTTACTTTAATGTAATGTGTAGAAGATTTTCATGTTGCATTTATCGACAAGCAATATTGTCGTTTTACATGTTCAGGGTAAATTTCCTACCGTAAGATCCATAAAATTGTTACTGTATGAAAAGACATGAACCTTGTGGGTTGCCGTGTGCGTCAGGGCCTCTAAGGCCTCTGCTGTGCAATGCAGACACATGTTGTGTTTGGCAGATTAAATGAGTGTGGAAAGGCAGCTTTGATTGAAGCCCGTTTAAATGACACCTCTTGTTGAGTGCGTCAGTAATCCCCCCGCTGCGTGTTTGTCACGGGTCAGGCCAGATATGAATAATGTATTGGGAGACATATGACTGAGACGCTGGTTAAAGGTGGCGCTCCCTCTAATGACAGCAAACAAGCTCTCTCCCTGACATTTCCAAGGAAAGGGGGGAGGCGGGGGGGGGATAATGACAGACAGAGATCGAGGGAGTTGGATGCGGTCTTTAATTGCAAAGTACTCACTCAGTTTGTTTGGCTACAGAACTGTATGTGATGAAATATGAAGAGATGGATTTGTCTTTATTGCATATTGTGACAGACACAGCAGCTGAATTGTAACTACAACATCTAACTGAATTGAATATTTAAATTCATCTGTCCAGATTAAAACTGTGCAGTCCTTCACTGTTTATCATTCAGCAGTACATACATGTGTTGCTGTAGAAGTGTACACATGTAGATTACATGCAGATACATTTATTTAGCACAGAGGGGATTTTTGTTTGCTCAAAACAAACCCAAGAAAAAAATACAACTTGTGTGCATGCAAAGAATATTATTTGTGCTCAAAATGCCCATATCAGACAGTGGTGAAATCCTTTGGGAACTCATTTGGAGTTGTATTTTCATACTGTAGGTGCCCATTGCAAGCATCATTATTTTGCATTACAAATCCCTCGGATCAAATTTTCAGACCCATTAATGATGGCCCAGACATGCAATCCTGAAGAGCTCGGAAAATAAGCATCAAGGGATTAAGGTGATCACACTGTTTGTTTTGTTTAAAGGACATGAACAAGATCTAGGCAGCTTCATGTAAATGCACACTTTGAATGTTGAAAGATATTTTTGGCTCCTTTATTATGACCCTAAAAGCTATCACTGATTTGAATCAGTTGATGTTCATCCTATAGAATTTAATCTTTGACAGCGCTGTCCTATTTGAATCTCAGAAGAAGATGCCGATCATTATCGCTTAAGCAGCATAACTTCCAGTCTGCAACTTACACTTGATCTGATTAAGGCTGCAGCGTTTTGCCCTTGGGCAACGTCTGTAGCCTTGCACGGGAGATAACCCGATCTCCACTCCTCTCTGGCTCAGAGTCCAATTTAGCAGCCCAAAACTATGAATAAATCTAACACTTCCATAATTGAATTCTTCAAACACACAAGATTTTCAAGGTTAGGCCCAAATGCAAATCCATTTTCCAGCTTTAACAATAAAAAGTTTCATTGATCTTAAAGTGAAAATATATTGGGCAGTGGGGAAGGAAACAAGCAATTAACAGTCTTTAAACTGTGATTCATACTCATTTACTGTGCTTTTTTTTCACAAATGCCATTATTGTCCCAAAAAGGATTTATAATTTAATATCTTGCTCCTTTACTTTTTTCTGTTTTTGTCTTGTCCTGCACATGCAATTGTAAATACGGACAAATAAGAGATGTAGAGATGTAATTATGCCTCACAGCTACATCATCTCCAGCCCAAACAAGGTTTATATTAATACTTGTCCTATTCTGCCTTCAAGAGACGGCCAGAATGATAAATTCCATTAATTGTTTGCAGGGTTAGTTAGTATTTATTCGGCATGGTTTCCCTAATTATTTCTCCGGACGTGTTTTGTCTTGTGCATAATTCTCCGTTCCTCAGGGACAGTGTAGTGAGTGGGTGTGCTGAGAGAGTCGGCTAATGGGGGGGAGATGGTACTGAATACCAATGCTCAGACCAGTCAGTCCTTGCAGAGACCAGACACTGTGTTTGTGTTTGGTGTGTGTGTGTGTGCATTTGTGTTGTTTGTGCATGGTTGCACATCACATATGCGTGTGAGTGTGTGTTTGCTCAGTTTGCTGCTCTGTCCCCACTCACATCCCGTCTGGATCGAAACCCTGCCCTTCCTGTGCTAAAATAAACCCACCTTGGGAAGTTGAGGACCTTGCACAGAGCGCTGAGTGTTACACCTTTTGATTTTTCTCCTATCGCATCGTGCAGCATGCATGCAGTCTGTGACTTTGTGTAGAGCACTACACAGACCGAAAACCATAAAGAACACAAGAATATGTGCTTTTAGGTGCATTTATTTAGAATTTATTCAAGCAATATTCATGCTTCTACTTTAAGGAAGACAATGCCATATGATTGAAATCAGCTATTTTTAATTTATTTGAGCATGAAAATTTGGCTGAAAACCAACAACTGACAATGACAAAAGTAAGAAACCTAGCTTATTTCTGCTCTGTGTGCATGTAGATGTAGTTGAGAGACTGAAGAATAATGCTAGTAAATGAAACAAAGCATCTTCTAGGGCCAAATACTTCAGCATTTATTGCCTATTGTTTGGAGTTCTGAGTTTGCATTGACAAACAAATAAAGCAGCCCACAGCCATAATCTATAAACTATCCTGCAACATGTCAATGTTTATCTTCATCAATCAAGTTATATAATCATCTAAAGGCTACGGTGTCTTCGGGCAATGATGGATCTTTTTGTTGTTTGAACACCAACATACCAACTTGTATTCCAAGAACCCTCTTTTCACCAGATACACAGAGTATGTGCAGTAGTTTCGTGATAAGAAAACAAAGTGGAATTATAAAAGGAATAGGTTTAAAAAAAAAAAAAAAAAAAAAAAAATAGGTTTCCCATCATAACAAGAAACAAATGTTTTTTTTTTGTGTTTTTTTTTGTCATGGTGGCAGCGATACGCTGCTGTGGAGACAGTTTTCCCCAAAAGCGACATTTTCCTTTTTACCTGGAGAACAATTTCTTAATCCGGTTTGTTTTTTGCTGTGAGTTTCCAAGTTTTGGAGATATCGGCATTAGTGATGTCTGCCTTCGCTCAAATGTAATGGGACAATATGGAACTTTGCTTGTGTTGCTGTCAATCCAGAAATTGTGACCCGGTTACACAAGATAATCCACAGACCTTGATGAGAGCAGTTTCATGCAGGGACTATTTTCTTTCTACCAACTACGCCTGCCAAGCATATCATCACTTGAAGCAGCTCAGCCACAGAGGATGCAATTAATGTCTACATCCTATGCTGTCAATAGTGCCAGCCTCTCGTCAGTGAGCTGTTGCACTCTTCCTATAAAGCCGTGATACGAAAAATGAGTGTAGTTTGCTACAAAGTAAATAGTATAACTGCTAGTAGATAGTGAAACTGCTTACAACAAGCTCTGTAGTTATTATGAGTAACACTACAGGTGAGGGGAAAAATATGTATTTTTGATTTAGGAGTGAACTGTCCCTTTTACTGATGTTATTACTACAGTTTCTTAACCTTTTCTCTGTCTTTCTCCCTCTATCTCCTCCTCTTCCACCCTCTGCAGCTCATAGTGGAGAAGACCACAGACTTCCCCTCTGCTGAGTTCTCCCTGGTGGAGGATGTGGCTCTGCACTTCACCTGTTTGATGGACAGGCTGAATGAGCAGCGCCTCTTCCAGCCTGACCTGTGTGACGTCGACATCGTTCTGGTGCGTCAGCACAGCACCTTCCCGGCCCACAAGGGCGTGCTGGCGGCCTACAGCCCTTTCTTCCACTCGCTTTTTGCCCAAAGCAAGCAGCTGCGGCGGGTGGACCTGTCGCTGGACGCCCTGACCTCACAGGGCCTGCAGCAAATCCTCAATTTCATTTACACCTCCAAACTGCTGGTGAGCAGCCGCACTGTCCGCGACGTGCTCAACGCCGCTACCCTGCTCCAGATGAGTGACATTGCGGCCTCCTGTCGCGACCTCATCAGCAGCCACTCGCTGAGAGCCACCTGCGCAGATATGGCCAATCAGGAGGGGCTTGGTGGCGGTGACCCAGCTGCTGTAGCGATGCCCTCCAGCCAGCTGTACTCAGAGATCAAACAGGAGTCAGAGCTGGGGAGGGTGTACAAGAGGGAAGGCAGCAGCCCGTTCTCCGTCAGGGTGGAGGAGGCGAGCAAGGCGGCCTCGCAGCAGAAACAGTATTACCAGAAGGAGGAGGGGTCAGGGGGCGGAGCTAGCACAGGTGTGTCCACTTTGTGCAAAGTTGAGAGCAATGGCGAGGAGTCAAAGAGCACAGATTCCCACGCCTCCTTCAACAGAGATCAGATCATTGTTGAAGTCAACCTCAACAACCAGACCCTTAATGTGTCCAAGGGGTCAGAGAGCAAATCAGCTGCTGCCAACGAGGCGGCCGCCATGTTTGGCTGCTGCCACAACAACGAGAGAGCTTCAGAAGACGATGAGGAGAACGAGGTGGAGAACGATGACACTGTTGGAGAAGAGGATGACGATGACCTGAAGAGGGCGGACATACTGGGGCCGAGCAGCGAGGAGGACGACGAGGAGGAAGATGAGGAAGAGGAGGAGAACACCCTTAACATTCCAGGCTTGGAGCAGCCGGCCATGATGGATCGGCCTCGCAGGGGCACCAGAGCCTACGCCATGGCAGGTACAACCGCCTCCATGCGGCAGACACTCGCAGAGGCCACGCTGGCCAACCAGCGGCAGGGCGGGAAGAGGACGCTGGACGTAGAGGGCCTGGGCCAGAAGGTGAGGCTGGAGGAGAAGCAGCATTTGCCGTGTAAGAAATGCCCTCGCGTCTTCAACAACCGCTGGTACCTGGAGAAACACATGAACGTCACTCACAACCGCATGCAGATCTGCAACAACTGTGGGAAGCGTTTCCTGCTGGAGAGCGAGCTGCTGCTGCACCAACAGACCGACTGTGAGAAGAGCATCCAGGTGAACACACACATTTTCTTTGTTGGACAATAGCAAGCAGTCTTGACGATCCTGACCTTTGACATAAAATGAAAAGAACGTAATATCCAATTATATTTCAGTACACAATCTGTAATTTTCTGTGGCACGGGGTCTCTGATCAAAACAATAATAACATTGGTCAGTTTTAGCCTTCAGTGATTGTTGTTCAGGAGGTAGATTATTGTAGTGTTCTCCTTCTCTCTAAAAATAAGCACTGAAACACTGAATAAAGCAGTTTAACATTAAAATATGTTTTTTTTTTCTATGCTGTTTGGCTGACAGCTACTGTCAGCGTTTTCTCAACTTTTTTTTTCTGATAACTTAAGACCCAGACGTCTGATGACTCAAATCCTTGTTTTTTTTGGAAATATGTTGTTAACATCTGTGATGAGAGAGAGAAAGGGGAAAAAATGTTCCATCAAATGTGGCTTTTCACTGGGTAACAGTCAGTTTTTACAGTTTCTGGCAGCCAACCACAAGGCCTGAGGGGATATGACACCATTGAGAGGAGATCAAATAAATGAACCCCTGATTAGTTCATTAAGTAATTTGTTGATTGACTTATTTAATTCATTGGCAACTACTCCTTTTTTTTGCAAAGCACAAAAAAATGTTTCAGCTTCAGTTATTTAAAAAAATGCTGCCTTTTTCTTAATTATATAAACCAATTTAAAATTGTTTTTAGTTTAGTCCAGTTTCTTCAAGATTTTCCACACTTTTGCCTACAGAAGTTACATTTACAATACAGGACTTTTACTTGTAACAGAGTATTTTTTACAGTGTAGTATTAGCAATTTTACAAAACAGAACTAAATGCTCCCTCTACCACTGGGCTGGACACAATCACATGGACTCAAAAAGTCATTAAAAAAAAAAAATTGATCTCAAGGTCACAACGTGTAGCTACATCCTCTGATGAAGGATGCTTAAATCAAGCATCAGTTCACAATGCTTATGATGCAAGCATGATTTTCTGTAGGGTTATAATTGTTTGTTTGTAAATCTTACAATTCACTCACAAGACTATCATTATTATAGAAAGCCTGTCATAATTTGTTCTTCACTTCAGACACAAGCCTGGATCCTTTGTCTCTGCTTTTTAAAGTATAGTTAGTTAATAATTAGCACATACACAGCTGCAATCATGTAAATATATTAACAGCAGTCAGAGTCAGTAACTCCGGCAGTCAGTAATAATAAATTCTGATGTGTCTCAGTAGCTCCACTCTGCAGTGCACAGCTGGACTCCTGCTGTGGTTTTGAAGATCATTTGCTGCTTTAATCTACTGACTCTAATTGCTTTTTTGGTACAGTGCACACTCAAGTGTCTGTGTAAGCTCACACACCTGGGTTGTGTTTGCAAAGACTGTTCCAGTTGTTACACAAATAACTCCAGTAATAACTATATTATGCCTTCTGTTTTTTTTTTTTCTATTCCTTTTTCTTATCAGTGCGTAACATGTGGCAAGGCCTTCAAAAAGCTGTGGTCATTACATGAGCACAACAAGATAGTCCATGGCTACGCTGAGAAGAAGTTCTCCTGCGAGATCTGTGAGAAGAAGTTTTACACCATGGCTCACGTCAGGAAGCACATGGTCGGTGAGTGGCTGTGACATCAGCGGCCCTGATTGGTTGCTGTTTGTTACTTCAGGCTTCCCTTTCCACTGATTGTTGTGTAGGTTTTGTTTTGGGTGTTGCTTTCCTCTTCCACTTTTTGGGAGAGATAAGCATCTTATTTCCCAGACAGCCTTACTTCATTCCCTGTGTCAATCTGTGTTTCAGCAGTAAATAAAAGAAGGGCTTGTATAAAGTTCTGTGTGCCATGGAGTCCAATTTGTCCTTCAAGTGAAGAAGTGACTGGACATATCAATGTGGAAACTTTAGAGGAAATGCATAATTTGCCAGATGAGACACATCTTTGTTCTCAGCATCTTAAATATTGATAAAGCATCAGTGTTGTTCCTTGAAGGAGAAGTGTTTGTGTTTTAGTGGCCTCTAGTGGTGAGACATTGACTGAGAACTCTGCTAACCCCTCCCTTTCCAAGCATGTCAGAGAGCTATGGTGGCCTTGAGGTAGCATAAAAAAGCAACAGGTCCTCTAATAGAATTAGTAGGTGCAGTTCCATACACCTGCATTTTTTCAGTTTCTGCATAAAAATCATTGAAAGTCTTGAAATTTTGCAAAGAGGCTTTTATTTTTCCAATGTGAGGTTCGGTCAAAGAGGAGGAAACCTTCATAAACATCATAAATTATCAGGTTTTCTGCCATGTTTTTAACGTGGATGTATGAAGACACCTGGATACAGTGTTGCTTAAATATGTAGCCCTGGTTTTTTACCTTTTGATTTTTGACCTGTCTTTTATTGCTGCTCCTTCGACACTAGTTTTCTGACTGGAGACCTGGCACCACCCACTGCTGTTTGGTTTGTCTGTTTTGGTCTACCGTAGAGACATGGCAACACAACATGGTAGACTCTGTGGACAATTTGCTGCCTGAACAACCAACCTATAGGGTTGCTTTTTGAGGGAAGATCACTCTGGTTGAAGCCATTTTAACATAGTTGCCATATGGTGGAATTACATCACATGGTGCCATCGGGCCCAAAGGACTGTTATCCATAGACTTATATTGGTAAATGTGACGTCTGTAAGTTAATATCCTATTAAACGTCATCATGAATATTCCATTTCTGCCAATAGATGCCCCTAAATCCTACACGCTACTCCTTTAAGTGCTATATAGGGCAGCAGTTTGCTTATTTGTTCTCCTGCTGCTATTGAGTGGCTCAGTATTGAATACCATTAACTTATCCTTTACTGTGTGTGTGGGTGTGTGTGTGCCTGTGTGTTTAGCCCATACGAAGGACATGCCGTTCACCTGTGAGACGTGCGGGAAGTCGTTCAAGCGCAGCATGTCCCTGAAGGTTCACTCTCTGCAGCACTCAGGAGAGAAACCCTTCAAGTGTGAGGTTTGAGCTCCTTTAATACACTGCCGCCGCCGCTGCTGCTCGGCTCTACTTAACTCACATGAAGTGTTTCACTCCAACTGAGATATCCACCGGTTTAAAACCAGTAATTTCTGAAATGATGGGTGTCTCCTGTAGAATGTAATTTGAATTTAATGAGTCTCTTTATGCCCATTGCTTATAAAATACTGATGTCAAAGGGATAGTTTGAATTTTCTGAAGTGGGGCTGTACGAGGTGCTTTTCAGTGTATTACCTACAGTAAATGGAAGCATGGGAGATAAGTTATATTCAGCAGTAAATGGAGGCAGCAGCTAAATATATATTTTTTTGCCACCTAAATTATTCAATATTTCAATATCAGTTTAAGAGTAAGCTATATTTTGAATATTTTTACTGCTTTTCCGTGCTGCCATCCAGCCCTTTCCAACAGGAAACTGAAGCTGTTTTATCCATCTATGCTCTTTTCAAAGCCACCAGACCCCATTAACAAAAAACACAAGTTTTGCCTCATAGAATTAGGGAGCTGGGTTTTTGCTATTGTACGACTTTGGTTTATCTCAACTACTGCTTAAGAAAACACCAAAGTATTTATTTAAGATGGAAGAATCCAATCAGGACATAAATTCTGAATTGCTGATCAAATAAAAAGTTGTGGGTTTCCTTAAAGCAAACATTACAAAAACACCATAACAAACAATGTTTCTATATAAATTTCATATTTAGCTTTAAGTTGCATAACTCAATGCCTACCCATTATAAAATTCATACTTCACAATAAATGAATAAGATTTTATTACTGAAAGCTGTAAAAATTAGTTTTACAGTGACAAATCCCACATTTAAATGAAATATGGAAGCACGGAAGGATTAAAACATCTGAGTTTTTATTTTAACCCTTTAGTTTGCAATCCAAAAGTAAGGGACTAAACTTTATCCAGTAATCTTTTGGTGATGCCATTTATGACAATCGTTCTGATGCTTAGACCTTGTGTGTAAAAATGTTAATTGTGTGCCATTTCAGAACTGCAGTGAGCGCTTCCAGTACAAATACCAGCTGCGTTCCCACATGAGCATCCACATCGGACACAAGCAGTTCATGTGCCAGTGGTGCGGAAAGGACTTCAACATGAAACAGTACTTTGACGAACACATGAAGACACACACTGGTGAGTCACTACTGATGAGGATTTTCAAAGTCAAAGCACGGACAAAGTGGACCAACTCATCCACTCTACACCAAAGCACAAATACCCGTTCAAAAACTCTGTGGGGACCATAAGTGGATACGGCTAACTGGTTTGCAAACAAATAACTAATCACACATCCAGCATGCAGTTACACTAGCATGAATTTGGAGTCATGTTTCTGGCCATTTAATTGATGGAATTCCAATACTTACTTTCCTTTTTCAGCTCTGTTTTGCCTAAATCATTCACCTTGTTGGTCTTGCTCATAATATCTAAACTAGTGGGCACATGCTATCAACACCACTTCCTTCTTCAAGGTCATGACCTGAAAGGGTTTGGTGGAGGAGGTGGGCCTGAGCCTGGAGCTCTGCAGCGAGACCCTTCTCTTTTTTTTTCTTTTTTTGAGCTCTTTGTGTTCCTCTTTGTGCAGGAGAAAAGCCGTACATCTGTGAGATCTGTGGGAAGAGCTTCACGAGCCGGCCCAACATGAAGCGCCACCGCCGCACCCACACCGGGGAGAAGCCCTACCCCTGCGAGGTGTGCGGCCAGCGCTTCCGCTTCTCCAACATGCTCAAGGCCCACAGGGAGAAATGCTTCCGTGTCAGCAACCCCCTGGTTACAGACGGCAGTGACCCCCTCGGCCTCCATCAGCCCCTGGCCTCGCCTGCCGTGGA
Organism: Hypoplectrus providencianus; assembly: GCA_028566105.1. Lineage (NCBI taxonomy): Eukaryota > Metazoa > Chordata > Actinopteri > Perciformes > Serranidae > Hypoplectrus > Hypoplectrus providencianus. Next base: position 8,227,933 of record JAOWBC010000812.1, on the reverse strand, counting down.
CTCTTCCAGTCAGGTGCAGCTGGGGACAGCACTCCCCGCCACGTCTGCGACCACACCTGCTGCTGCCTCTAGCCCACACCCCCTCCACGGCACCCAGCTGTCTCTCCCCCTGCTGCACTCCATGGGGGGGCTGCCTCCCACCCCTCATTTACCCCCACCGCCTCCCCTGTTCTCTGCCGGTAGGATGAACTCCAACAACTAACAAATCTCTGTAGCATCGAAAGCACTTTTGTTACTTTTGTTTTTCTTAGAGCTTTTACGAGGACTCCTGCAGCGGGAGAGTGATGCACCTCAGTGACATTTACACTGAGGGGAAAAACTGACTGAAGGCTACATGGAGGCCTCATAAAAACACATACACCTACCACAATAAGAAATAGTTATTTTTTACTCTGTTAAATACAATAGATAACCTCAGAGTCCAGTAGGACGTATCGTCACCGTGCTTCTCCTCATGATTTTCACAACTCTGTTCTGGTTTCATTTGGGATTTTCCAACACCACACACACACACATCTCTCCAGAGCCTTGCACAATGCATTGATTGTAGCATCTTTTACTAAGCGGGAGGAAGAGTTTCCTAATCCTCACTCAGACTGGGGTTATCAGTCAAGTGACAACCACATTATGATGAGAAAAAAAATGTTTTATTTTTGATCGTTCTCTGCCAAGATGTAGCGAGTGGTTCTGGTCTGACCCAGCAATAACCAAATGCTGATTTGTCTCTGAGCATATACATGTATATGGCATTGCCAATAACCAAATCCTGTTAGCTCACCTGCTATAGTTAGATAATGTTATACAGCATTTATAATCGATCCTGCACCTTACATTTAACTCTAGTGATATTTAAAATGTACTCCTAATTGTCTCCATTTTTATAATTGTGGTCGTGTGTAATTTGTGGCACGTTAACGTCAATTTTTAAGGACAGGAGAGAACTTCTGATGCGTGGAGAGTCGGCCGTGCAATGCAGTGTGAAGTGTTTGTGACGGTGTGTGTGAGAGATATGAGATGAGGATCTTCAGATCTACGTTCAGCTAATCAACGCTTGAGCTTCCCCTGAGTCAGGAGATGGAGTAATTTGTTGACTCTCATCTTTTGCTTACATTAAGCAAGTGCTCTCCTCTCCTGTAGATCTGGCTTTGAGACGATATCGCACTTTTCTGTGACTTGTTAGTAAAAACAAACCTTATGTACTCGGACCTACAGTATATGTGTAGGTTTAAATTCTAATGTTATTATGATTTCCACTCTAAACCCGATTTGTGTAATTAGTTTGCAGAATACCAAGAGTGTAGGGAAGTTAATATTCACAAAAACCTGCTTACGTAGCTAAATAAGTGTGCACATTTCATCATGATGTATATTGTGAAATGATAAACATTATATAAAAATGCCTAAATCTCTCAAAGAGCACTGACAGTGAGTACTTTTGGCACAATAGAGCGCATCACATAAAGGGCTCCTTATGATTACATCACCTTTATAAATGAGTCAGTTTCTTATAACAGCGTTATCTGTAGAAGCTGATCAAAGTGCAGTATGTACATCCTGCCAACATTTGTGACTCTATGTGCACTTTTTACAATGATTTGTCATAAACCTACTGGGGGACAACTGATAAAAAAAAAAAATCAGATTTATGTCAGTAAAAAGGTTCTTCTCTTAAAGTGCATTTTGGGAAATACATTTGTTTGCTTTCTTGGCAAGAAATAGATGAGAAGCTCAATACCACTTTTTAATATTTCCATGCTAAATGTAAAGCTATAGCTAGTAGCTGGTTAGCTTAGCTCAGCACACATCATAGAATCATGAGGAAACAGCTAGCATGGCTCAGTTTAAAGGTTAAAATCCCCTGTCACCTATCAGCAGAGCCAAGCTAGCTGTTTCCCTCTTTTTCTAGTCTTTATGCTAAGCTAAGCTAATGATTGCAGATATAAGCTACAGGTATTGACACTCATATCTTACCCCCCTAAGAAAGAAAAAAAGCATATTTCCCAAAATGTTAAAATATTACTTTCAATTAATCAATTAACTATCCAAAAAGAATCTCGGTGCACTATCGATGCACTCCCGCTCACTTTATCTAGCTATAGGTAGCCTATTTGTAGTGTGCCGTTAACCTGTAAATATTGTTAAGATGTGTTACTTCCTTGTGATTAATTCCTCATGTTTACATTTGGAGAGTCATTTGAATGTGCCCCCGCGTTTGTCTTGGCTGGTACTACCGAAAGTTGGAAATTTGTGGATAAGCTTTTGTAAATGTAATAAGCTGTTCATTGTTTTATTTAAAAGACAAATTGAAGCACCTTAGTATAGTCTTACGTCTTAGCTCACCCCAGTTACATGTATCTCTTAAACTGCCATGGTTAAATGGTTAGGGCCAGATGTTATTTGAATATGGTACTTTTTGATTTGTTTCTCCATGTGTCCAACACATGTTTTGTACTTTGATTTGCTGCTTTTGTACAGGGTCCAGTTTGAGACTGCCCCCTAAAATGAAAAGTCTAGAGCTATTAAATTGTTGAATATATTCTGGCTGTGATAAAAACATTTTAAGCCTTACTGGAAAGAGAGCTCCAGGGTCAGAAATGAGCTACAGTTTAGACGTTTTCAGCAGTTTGATGTGGTAACTGCCAACATTTTATACCCATCTTAGGATTGATAGTCATTGGTAGATGGGGCTTGTGATTGTTGACAGAGAGAGGAGGATTTAAGGCAATGTCACATCAACAAAACGACTGTTGCTCCCTTGTGGTATCTTAGTAAATTGCACTCTCTTGATGACACTAAAGAAAGAGAAAAGCCTCCCTTAAGAGTACATCATCATTCAAAGTGCGTCTCTAGTTATCACTGGAGAAGATAAAAGTACTTTGGGATCATAAGAAAAGGCTAAACATGTACTTACTGAGAATTTTCCCACTTCACTGTTTGGAGAAGCGCTAACCCAAGAGACAATACTGAAATACTGTGGTTATAGTTTGTGTGTTCGCCTTATACTCTGAGGGATTTGAATGTTTCTGTGTTAGGGATAATGATAGTAGCTGATGGTTAAGGGGGAGGAATAGTAGTTAATACTACTGATTTATGCACTTTGAATTTGATTGCCACACTAGCCCCATAATGGGGAAAATGTATGCAGATATAAAAGATTTGTACTGAGAAAATGACTTTCATACAGCCGACTAAATCCGAGGCACACATTTTACATCTAAATGTACTGTGTGGATATTAAAGCTTATGAATGATAAACAAAATCTGCAAATTACAACCAATTTATATGTATTATTTGTTGAAATTTGGATCAGAGTTCATTGAAAGTTTGTTGCCAGAGTGGCAGAGCGGGGTCCGAGCAGTCAGTAATGTGTCGCCCTGCAGTTTAGCTGGTTTCTGTGTTTCAGACACTGTGTGGCTCTTTTACAAGTATTTATGCGCACAGCTCAGCTTCGGCTATTTCTGATTGGCTTGTTCTCCAGTCATTACAATAATTAAGAGAGATTAGTTTTAGCTTTGCTCCTGTTGAAGGGGCCCTAATATGTGACTGTTATATTTCATGCTTTGAGAAAATGTAAAGGAAGGTGTCAGTTGCCAAATTGATTAATGAGAAAGATATCAATTTTTGTGAGCACTTTATACTCCGGTTCAGCTGGTATGGGTTGAAGGCTGACACAGTAGCGGTTATATGAATCAAAATCTGCTGATGGCAGGTGGGTTATTTAAATATTTCCATGACTTCACATTATAGGAAATTACAGAAATACAGTCTGTGCTAGAAATGTGTCGATGGCAGGTGTTTGGTCCCCTGAAACAACATTTTATTTAGACCAAAGGGACAACTGACCCCTTCAAAAATAAGTCCACATGTATGGTCCTGCTTGGAAACAGCTTGAAATATTATACAAAAAAAATCTACTTCAGTCACGGGCTTCCAAAATAGCGTAGTATTAATCAATAGCTGTTATAATATTTGAAACAATTTTCATGATAATCATCATTATGGATGTGAATGCCACTGAGCAGATCATCTGATTTGTTTTTAAAAAAGGTCAGATTATCCATTTTATTGAAGAAAAAAAAAAAAGTTAAATATTAATGTTCTTTTACTCAACTTTACACATTATATCAGATATGAAGTTTATGACTCAGTGTTTGAAAGAGGTGTAAAAGCATCCTAGAAAGCATCACTTCCATGCTTATCATCTTTGTTGGATAATTTAGTGTACTAGTCTTCCCTAAATCCAGCTACAAACAAGACAAAACCCATCTGAGACTTCATCAAAGCAACACTTGATTAAACTGTGCATTAAAAATGTATCAAAGACAGATATTTATGAGCCCTGATGTCTCCCTAATCCTCAAAAAAAATAAAACAATCTTAGGTAAAATGGCAGTAAAGCTAAGATTCTAAACACTGAGAAGGGACATTTTGCACAGTTTTTCCTATATTTTAGGCAAGTAGGCTTTACGTCTTAATTAGCCAAATTCTCCTTTATTAAGGCTAGCAGCCAAAGGCTTGTATTAGATTAGGCAAAGGTGGACGTGCCCTTGTCCTTAAATGAGGGTTTGTCAGTGATTAAGTGGGTGCCTAAACACCACAGTGACTGTGCATTCTGCATTGCACCCAAGGCAAATGTTTGTCACATAATGAAGCATTGAGCATGGCAGTTGGTACAAAGCAGAGTGCTCATGGGATTGCCAAGTTGGGTCTTTTCTGGGACTTGGGAGTTTTCGGGGTATTGTGTGTATTGAGAAGGGTTTGATTCTGTGGCCTTCAGTTTCAAGAAAGTTTGGGGAATATTGTTATTTTATTTAAGTAGCTGTTACTAAAGTTTCATGACAATATTGGAGAGAAAGGATTGTGTGTATGTAAGAATTTAAAGAGATGTGATATTCTTATGAAGATAAAAAAATGCGCTCTCTCTCTCTCTTTTTTTTTTTTTTTTTTTTTTTTTTAAGTAGGAGCACTTTTTGTTATCTACCCATATTTTGGGTGGAAAGTTATGGAGCCCCTTAATTGACAAAAGGTTAAACATGAGTCCAAAATATATCTGAATACATCCTCCAAATGTGCCAGAAAATACTATGGTTTAGCTCATACCTAGTAAACAAAAATATGACTTCACTTTTCCTTTACCCTCCAATCATTTGTTAAAAAAAGCAGGGGGCTACATGTTGTATTTGAGCCTAGTTTGAATTCTGAGATTAGTATTGAGACATTAACTCATAGGTATTATTGTGCATAAGATAATGCACAATATTCCAATTTGAGACTTTGATTGCGATTGGTAATTTATATATGCACTTAAAGATCAGTGACGGTATTCGCTAGCTAGCGCTGATTAGCTAGAGTACTTTGTTTTTGTTAGCTTGTCAGCAAAATGGTTTAACAACTGTTACAAAAGTGAACATAGTGATAAAACAGCAGTATATCCTAGAGTATATAGATTATTACTAGGCTGGTGTATTTCTATATAATAGAGGTTAGCTTCAGCTGGGTAAAAGCTAAAAATGCTGTTGCTCTGCAAAGCTAGCTAGCCATGCAGTCCCTGTGGTTCTACAATTGTTACACTCTGCTTTTTATACCAAATGAATTTAGGTGAAAGTTTTATTTTTTTTTTAATGGTCAGTATTATTATTAAAAGTGTTTATTGGGATTTGTTTCACTCATTTGGATGTTTTTGCCACATTTTGTCAGTTTGGGGGCTCCATTTGACTAAACATAAACATACAATTGAAGAACAAATGTTGGTTACTTTGCATGTGGAAGTTTGGTTGGCTGTTCTAATAAGTTTGTACAAGGGTGACTTTTCCCCTTTTTTGAGCAAAAATGTATGTGATATTAACCATAGACACCAATGCCATAGTCATTCAAAGATGTATTATCCACATACCCTCTACATTTCCCATACTTACTCATACTGCAGCTGTGTTAAATCATAATGTGTACTGTTATTTGCTGATTCTCTACTTTATAATGTAAACACTATGTCTTAGTTAACTCTGGTGTACAAAGACCATGTGTAGGCAGTAGTTGTCAAGTTCAGCTATATAAAAATACTAAAAACCGTAAAAGGACGATAGTGTCTAGAGGTGCTAATAACATTAGACTGTATTTTCTGTCTTTTATTGTATTATTGACTAGTGTTTACTGTCTGTAACACAACAGAGCGTAATTAAATCATTTCAATATTAAACAGTATAGATATATTATTGCAAACGGAGGTGTGCTTGTTTTTGTTTCTGCATGGAGAACTGAAATTTGTTGTTTTCAAACTGAGTCTTTCCCAGCCAAGGTCTCTCAAGGCACATACATAATGACTTTGCTGCCATCTGTTGGGAAATGCACAACTTCTTGCCCTTGATTTTCAAGGTGGTTTTAAATACTTACATTTTATTCCATTACAGTGCAAAAAATTGTCAATGGGCTACAGACAGTTTTACAATCTCAATCACTGAAACAAAGGTATATAAAAATGTCTTCAATCAAAAAAGAATACTGAACATGATATTATTCCAGAAGTCCAATCTATCAGTACAAACTGACCACGTTTAATTAATTCCTATATATCTATTCATGTTAGATGTCACTGTGCACAGATTTTTGTTATCGAGCAGGGACCAGAGGAGCTGTTACATCTTGGTGAGACGCAGGGTGTTGAGGCGGACACCCAGAATGGTGGCTCCTGAAGCATACTGGATCTCTCTGAGGATCCCGTTCCACTTCTTCTCTGTCTCATCAAACCTGAGGAACCAAAAGACTTTGGTCATGAAAGGTAAAACTCTGACACAATTTGAAAAATAAGCCCTCAAAGATTAGCTCATACCCTGCTATTGATTGTATAAATAATGAAAACTAAAGAGTTTTGGCCACTTCATTTAATCAAAGCTAAAAAAAAAAAAATTAAAAAAAAGAAAGCACCAGGGCACTTTGTATGAATAAGTAAATGTGTCCGATATGACCCACCTCCAGATGTCGTTCATCTCTTTGGGAACCATGTCATCGCTTTCCTCCAAAGGCATCATGGCAAAACCTCCCACAGCATACAGCATGCCAGCCAGAGACACCAGGCTCATAGAGCTGCGCTCCTGAGGAAACGCTACAAAGTCTGACCACCTGAAAAATGTAAACACACACAAAGAGAGAGAGAAAGAGGTATGGTCCCATAAGATGCAATAATACTGTTACACTAAAAGCAACCTTTTAAAGTTATGGTATCTAACTTATCTGCATCAAAAAATACAAACATCTACACCACTGTTATATATTATATTGAGTTGTGTACTAATATAAACACTTGTGTTTCCAACAATTTTCAAATCCACAGAAATCCTCAAGTTTAATTAAGGTAACTGTTGGTCACCTGTCGATTCTCTCCTATCTCATTTGGGCATTCATCAGTGTCGTGTTGGTCCACCAGAAGCTCTCATAAATTGACATTTCCTCTAGTTTCAAGTGACATTTTTATGATTCACTTTTTAGCTATTGGTCATTTATAAAAAAATATATATATTTTTACGACATTAATTCGCTTCAGTCCCTTTTTTTTATTGATTTCATTGAGAGACCCAGAGTAGGTGAAAATGAGTGTTGATTTAATACTAAATTACCAGGCAAACCAAACAATATCTCTTCAGCATGATATCATCTTTCTGCTAAGTGCACATTTAAAACCGTACAACTTCATGCCTTTAGCAGTTAGTACAAGCCTTGAGGCCAGTAGCTATGACATTAACTGCATGTGGCACCCACATTGACTTTTGTCAGCCTTACTGACTGACTTTTAGAAACTCACTTGTTGGTAGCGATGTCGTACACCTCCACAGAGTCAGTCAGCCCGGTGTCGGTGACTCCTGCTGCCACATAGATCTTGTCCTTATGAACGGTGGCTCCAGATAAAGAACGTGCTGTCTTCATGGGTGCAAGCTCCTTCCATTCAAATCTCTTGGCGTCATATGCACACATCTTATTTAGACAGCTCCTGTTCACAAGAGAGACACAGAAAATTGTTGATTTATGTCACCTACTCTGAAAATATTCCTTTCCCGTGTGTTGCTGGTTGGAAGAATAAAGCCTCCACAGTTGCAACAAATGGATATAAATGTTTTAATCACACTTAATACTCACTTGTTGTCTCCCTTTCCTCCAATCACATAAACAACATCATTATGGGATACCGTTGCGTGCCCATAGACCGGGTAAGGAAGTGACTCTGATTCACCCCATTTAAAGGATCTGTAAAATTGAAAGTTAATTGGGATTATGTCCTGAGAGCAGTAATCCATTTAATGATTTAAATTAACTTGTACTTACTGTCTATCATAGAACAGAACTGAGTCCAGTGTTTGCTCCTGCTCCTTCAGTTCCCTGCCACCCATAACAAAGATGGAGTTCTCTGCCTCGGCCAGCCCAAACAGGAAGCGGGGAGACGGCAGAGGAGGCATCCCCAGCCAGTCAGCACTGACCGGGTCATACTGAGGTCACAGGAGGTCAAATATTTGTGAATGAGGTTATGTCACCTGAAGTTAACATGTAGACAGACAAGCCTGAAGGTTACCTGCATCCATTTAGTTTCTGTGCCACCATCGACTGTAGGTAAAACACTGACTATAGATAAGTACCTCATAAAACCCCATAGATATCCAAACTCTCACTTAAACTCAACCACCACTGGAACAGAGCTGTTTAAAGTTATTTAGAGCTCCCCTACCTGTAGGAAATATGAGCACAGTGGATCTTCTTTGTTCTGTTCATCAAAGAATAATCCTCCTGCCACAAAGATCTGGTTCTCCTTGGTGACCATGCTGGTGTGGTTCTTGGGAACCTGTGTGGAAAGTGATGCTAAGAAGCAGTCGTTCCCTGTGGGATCGTAGGCCACAGCCCCGGCCTCGTTCACCATCAGTATCAAGTTCCTGACAAACATGCCGAATCGCAGGTTGTCATTGAGGATTCCTGGGAGGAGACCTTCTTCCTCTTCATCCTCATTCTCTCCATCTTTCTCTGCTCCACCATCCTCCTTCTTACTTTTGCTTTTCTTAACCTCCGGCATTTTCCCAGCGAGTGCGTCCCTAACCAGCTGGAGTTTCTGCTGCAGCTCAGGATTAAAGCAGATCAGTTTGTGTTTCTCCACTTTTTCCTTCAAGTAATCCTCACTGACCAGACGCAAGCGAACGCAATCCAGCAAACCTGGCAGCTCTTTCTCTCTGCCGTCAGTGTCCCGGGACACCCAGTTCATCAAAGCCTCAAACACTGCTTCCTCTTTCTCCACATTCAGATTGTCATTTGCTAAAATGGCTGCCAACTCACTGGGGAGCAGCTGGAGGAACTCCTCATCTCTGGAGATGAGCTGGAAGCGCTCGCAGGCGTAGTTTCGGGCAGAGATGGCCAACCTGGGACAGTCCAGCATCAGGCCGAGCCTGAAGATAGCTAGACAGTTGCTGAGGCTCAGACGCTTTTGTAGGAAAGACACACAAACTGTGAAAATGGAAGGGATCTGGTACACATTAGCCACTGCAAAGATGTCCTGCACGTTCTGCTCCGTCACATTGATTTTGGAGGTGTAAAGGTACTTGAGGATCAGCCCCATGACGCCTGGCTCCACATCCTCCAAGACGATCTCTTTCTTTTTGCTCTCGTCCAGGTCGGACAGGAATATGGAGCGGAAGTAGGAGCTGCAGGCGCACAGGACCAGCCGGTGGCAGGGAAACTCCTTGTCTTTGATCTTCAGCACACAGTCAACCAGCTTGTCATTCTCCAGCAGGTCAAACAGGCCGTCCTGGAGCAGCGTCTGCTGGTACATCCTGGGTTCATCCATGGGGTTTATCGGTTGAGCCATCGTTCCTGGCAGGGGGAGCTTGAAGAGCCTTTCAGGGGCTTCAAATTGAACAAAAGTGGATCTTACTTTATCACAGAGTTTTAGATTTCCAGCCTGGAAAGAGGATTCAGAGGTGCAGTCAGTCTGCTGTTGCCCACACCAGCTGAAGCGGGGACGGCCCACTCCTCCAGCTGTCCCGACCCTTCAACTGAGCCCCAACTGGTAGGTTATTTATAGTGGCGGGCGCTCGCTGTGGAGCTATGGGATTCATTCTGGAACATGAAATGCAATATCCATGCTTCAACCCTCCCTTATCCCGCCTCCAACCCCACCCTGACCCGCTCCCTGGAGCATCCACCCACTCTCAGACAGCTGACACATTGCTTCATGGGAAATACGTCCATCCTGAGTCACGGGTGGATCTGGAGCTGATGGGTGAAGAGGCTGCCCCCTGTGGTCTCTGTGGCTGAGTCACTGACACACTGTCACACTGTCAACTTGTTACATTATGAGATTTATTCATGAACTTGTCTTTGTTGCAGTGCTTAAACTCTGTTTTTTTTCTTATTTTCAACCAAACACATTATAGAACAAAATCATGATTTTGGCAAGTATCTATCAAAGAATTGTAATTATTTATGTGATCTAAGCCTTCCAAAGTTGCACTGATAGATACTCACCCATAGTCTGGTAGTTCCAGATTTCAAGACTTTAGATCAATCAAAACTTATATTATTTGGATACAAATTTGTTTAACACATTACTTTGTTCTTTTTAATCAACATGGACACTATAGTTTATTTTGTCTGGCATTCAAAACTTAAGTAAAGGCATCAGCATCAAAATGTACTTAAATTATCAAAAGTAAATGTACTCTTGTTTGATTGTTAGATACATTCAAAATATATTATTATTTCACTGTTGTCCAAGTAGGGTTAATATATACTGGGGTTTAATTTTTAAACATGTAATCATTTTAAATGTATTTTTACTGGTTTCCTGGAGATAATAAAATTTGCCGCTAGATGTGTTTTTTTGTGTGTTTCTTTTACTGTGTTTTGTAGACATTAGAAGACTTTAATACAGACATTTTAAGGCTTACAGCTACTAGTCAGAATAACTTGTTACAAAAAAAGGGAAATGATCCTCAATTTAACATCAGTAAATGTCTTTTATCACATGTTCTGCTCCAGGTAGTGATTCACCACAGGGGTGACCAGAGTTAAAAGTGTTTCCAGTGTCGAGGCATCAAACAGGAATAAAGCTGCCAACTGCTGATGTAACCCTACAGAAATACCTCGCAGCCCTAATGACAAGACTCAACAGTGACTCACGCACTGGAAATAAAAAGCACCCGTCTCTTGTTAATATTTAAACAGCTCTAACATAAAGGAAGCTCTCCACACAAAATAACATCTGAACAAATCTTTGCAGTTTATTTTTTGCATTAGTGACAGAAAAGTGAAATTTGATTTTGTCATCCCAACAGTGTTATTACACTTATTCATTATACTCTATCATGTTATTGTAATAAAGATCTTTTATGCAGCTCTATTCTTTCCCTTGTAGGTATAAACACTTAAATGATGTAAACTTATTTACATTTAATGATTTTTTTGCAGCAGAAACAAGCATCCGTTACCACTTTATAATTAGAAATCTGGACTGGGGATAATACTCTTGGTTGTATACATCTTTCACTATTAGTTTAAGTAAACATTTAAATATCTACTCTGCTTTTTCCTTGCTAGGGTCTGCGACTGGTGGAGCAGCAGTGGGGGCAGCTGCAGCACCCGTCGGACTGGTGGCGGCGGCGGTAGCAGGGGCCGGGGGGGCAGGAGGAAGAGGATCGGGATCATCGATCAGGGCTTGCCTCCTCTCTCTCTCCTTAATCACTTGAATCAGGCAGTAGGTCACGAACATGACGATGATGGTGGTGAAAGGGAAGCCTGGAGAGGTTAGAAAAATGTGTAAATACAAAGAAAATATCAATGAAACTATCTTCAAAATGAATAAACCATCACCTTTGAGAAGCAGACGTTTTGCAACCAATTTGGCAAAGTCCAAACTGTTCAGGGCGAGGATGTTATACAGCACAATGCTCCAGAAGTTCAAAGTATTGAAGGCGGCTCTGATCCGGCGGGACATTGCATCTGACATCCCCATCTGCACAGACAAAGATTTAAAGCTAGAATGGGACCTAAAAATAAACATCTATGTCAGAATCTGCAATTCACTGCAGCTTACAAACCTCAACAGAGGCAAAAGGCTCCATGGAGAAAAACTTGGCGGTCCAAAGTTCAAAGTTGAGGCCGAAGCAGTTAAAGAAAGCCCAGATCAGCACCACCTCGCAGGGTCCCAGCCAGAGGATGGTGACACCGAACGTACACAGGGTCGCCACCAGCTCCTCCACCACATTCTCATGTTTTCCACCCAAATAATCATACACGTACCTGAGGATAATAGGACACAATGAGATCTTCATCTTTGTCAGGATTATTAATACCTATATAGAATGTATTTGACTTACTTGCACAGCCACTCGTTGATCCCTCTGTCAAAATGGCTAAGAAAGGAGAAAAAATTGTTTATTTTGATAGATTTGTATAGTATTATCAACCAGCTGGGTTCAAGCTGTGCATACTCACGTTTCAGCAAACACGTAGAGCATAGTGATGCATTTTGGTGGTTTCGGAGGGTCCAGGTGGTCCAGTCTGGACACAGTGTTGATGACTCCGAACATGACAGCAGCTTTAACCCAGTCATACACCAGGTTAAAGTAAGCCAGGCCCACTGGAAGCAAACAGTCAATATGTGGTCACAGGTCACAGCTTCAGGTCAACACATTACCCGTCAGTGTTCTTACCCAGAGTCCAGTCAGAGGTTTTCCTGAGCAGCTTCAGGTCGGTGGGGATGGTCAGGATGTACATGAAATGGAAGAGGACGTCCACTACGATGATGGCTCCCAGGTGCACCGCGCCCTGCAGGCTGATGTTCCACATCTCCCTCTCTTTCCTGGTCAGGTCTGACTTGTTGGCCTGCAGGGGGCAGCAGACACACGTCACAGCCACAGGTCTCCACAGTTTTTTTCTGTTGGGTCATTTTGAATCTCCTTATGGTTATTTTGTGTCACTTTGTGTTAATTTCTGTCCTGTTTGGTTGTTTTGTGTCTTTTTCAGGTCATTTTATAGTCATTTGGAATCAACTTCTTGGTCGTTTGTTTCTTTTTGTAGGCATTTTTTTTTTTTTTGCCTTTTTGTGTATCTTTGTAGTCATTTGTTCCTTTTTTTGGCAATTTTTTGTGTCTTTTTTTAATTTTGAGATTTTTTTTAAATAGTTTTGTGTCTTTTTGTACATTATGGTCTTTTTTTTTCATTTCTTTGTTTTCATTATGCTTCTCTCAAGTTAACATTTTGCAGGTGAAGGCCAGGGTCCCGTTCAGTAACCATCCATAGCTCTTTAAAATACATTTCATCTGGGGCACAAAATGAACAAAGCCCAATGCTGTCAGATTGGCTGGGTGACTGTGAATAATAATAAATGTAACTTACTTGAACGTAAAACTTATCAAAGGTCATGATGGGCCCGAAATAGAAGAAGGGGAGGTAGAAGTTGTACTTGAGCAGCTCCAGGATGTTGTAGTTTCCATCTTTCCTCTCACAGTTTTCCAGAGCAAAGCTCATACAGCGCATGATGGTAAACCCACATCCCCCATAGAAGAGAATATGACGCAGCTCAAAGTCCCCCTCCACAAAACCTGCCTGTATGGAGGACAGACAAAGACCAATAACTCATTAATGTTCTTAACTCCAGTAATGTAACCTGTGTTTAGTGGCTGCCGTTTACCTGCCAGGACACGAAGGGTTCACACTTGAAGGTAGCGAGGGTACAAAGGCCGGTGACGAAGCACAGCCAGCGGATTTTCACTAAGGAGATGCTGTAGAGCAGAATACAGTGGGACAGGATGAGGGTGACGTAGGTCCAGCCCATGCTGGTCCACACGGCCAGCAGCCCATACACCATGTACACCAGGGACCTGTGCTGTGGGGGGAAAGCAGCGTCAACACGGGTGGAGGAATGCAACTAAATCAATCACTTAATTTGGAATATTTTACTTGAGTATTTAAATTTTATGCAACTTTACGCTGCATATCACAATCAAATATCTGAAATGATATCCACTTAATTTATCTGGCAACTGAATCTGTAAACTATATACTTCATGGTTAAGTGTTATTCTACGAGTCGAGAAAATTAAAGATACAGGAAGCACAACATGGTTCACACAGGATGAAGCGACAATCATATGACACATTTTATACTATTGATTTCAAACTATACTAACAGTATATAAAGGAGTTAACATTAGCACAACCTTAAACATATACCATTGAAATGGAGCAGTATTATTTAACCAAAAACACACAATAAATACTTAATTGATACATTATGTAGATTTTACTGATTATATATGTCAAGTAATAATAATATGAATTTCAGGTGAGTATTTGCATCACTTTTCTTCTTTTTTTTCTTCACTCAGTGTGGTATAAGTTCTTTTACTTCAATTAGGGATCTGAATACTGAATTATGAAGAATCAGTTTACACAAAATAATAAACATGATGTTATATTAAAATGTAAGTAAATCCATTTAGACTTTCACAGTGAAACTCTGACTCCAAACTGTGCTAAAAATAGATCCACACTTCTATTTGTTGTCTCTTTCATTCCTCATCTCCAGTCATTTTCTGACCACCTGGTTCCATTCATCACAAGCTGTTTGGCTAATGATATAAAAAGACTGTGACTATGCAATGTTGTAAAAATAAATCGTGACAAAGAGATTTCAAATGTCACCAAGTTTTCACAATAACCCAACACGGTGAGAGAAAAACAGTGTTTCTTCCACCCCATTTCACAGTGACTCAGTGTTCTGCTCGGATCATTAAACCGAGTCCTTGACATCTTTTACTACGTTGTTCTCACTGCCGCGGCTCAATCAGCTGATCAATGAGTCGGTCGGTAGAAGCACCTGTGGAGCCAGCATGGAGCAGATCTTAGCGAACAGCACATGACCAGAGAGAGCAAACAGGATGTGCTCCCTGAAGGTGGAGAACCACATCATCCACTCAAGGTCGGCCGTATCCTGCAGAACAATAATGAAAAAAAAAGATTTCCTTTAGATCAATGCTGGATTTATTGATTAACTGTTCTCTGAATGTTCTCTCACCATTTTCCTCCCAAAGTAGTACCATCCTGGCTGCACGCCGGATTTGAACGTCTTTCTGTTTGTATTGGCTAAAAATAGACACACAAAAAAAGTAGAATCTACTGTGATGTTTGTAATAAATGCAAAGAAACCGAGAAAAGTAAAGAAACACAGCTTGGGATATCTGAAATCAGCTCTCGTGCACTTATCATTTCCTTGTCCTTGGAGGCAGATGTGAAACTTTTGTTACAAGTGACAAGTGAAATAAATGGCAAGCCAACACAAGACCTATTTTCCTCTTGTGCTCTGTGATATTAATACTGACACCTGATCTCTGTGCGTGGTCTGCATAGCTCCAACTCCTCACCCTCACACAGTGACACGGCCCCTGTACTGTATGTACACTGCACATTGTGACTGCACTACACCAGGCTAAGCTTCTGAACGTTCATGCTTATTTTTTAGGTAAACCCATGCACTGATTCCTTTAAAAATAGATTTGAGAAGTTGACACTTTGGAGTATGTGTTTTATCTCATCACAGTTTGCTTTGAACCATGTTAAATGTTCCCTCTGGCTGTTATACTATTTTATTTGATATAATTAAATTATTGTTGCTCCTGCATTCACTGCTTTGAATAGAACTGCAACTAATGCTTATTTTCTTTTTTTTTTTTTAATTAGTAAGTAACATGAGCAGAAAATACATCAGTACAAGTCCATGTAGTTTGGAGAAATAAGAGCTGACTGATTCAGCTCCCAGAACCATTAAAAACTCCTACGTGTGTGTGCAGCTTGTAATTTCATGTTGGGGACTATTTGAACGTGTGGATTAATACACACTCTGGAAGCAGCCACAGGTGAGCTGATTGGTCCGCTGACACAGGTGAGCTTAATCACTGAGGAGGTCTTCCCCTGTCTTACTGAGTGAGTAGCTGCATTTTATTAGACTGTACAAGTCATGTTAAGTTGTACTGAAGTTTATTTAGACATTGTTATAAACTATGAAAGGAGGAATATATTAATGTTATTCAGACTTGTTTGATATATTTATTTAAATTATTGTGATGGGATGTAAAAGGAAGGAGTTCAGACTATTTCACAGACATGATATTCTGCTAGATGTGTGTGTGTTTTCTCTCATACTCACAACTGGACACGTCAAAGATCCAGCTGGCGGCCCAGAACATGGCCAGACAAAGCACCGTGTTGTAGAAGTAGATCTCATATTTAGGAAGTGCAGCTTTGAGCCCCATGATGACACAGAGAGGAAGAGCTCCAGAGGCTCCTGAACACAACACCAGAGCAGTCAACACTTCATTTGCACACTTAATGCAGGTTTTGCTTCAGAGATGACGCCACATGGCACATCAGGGCTTTTTTATGTTGTCTAAAAAAGCGATTGTCCACAATGATTAGTTTTTGACTGATTCATCTCAGTCATGATTTCGGTCATTATCATGTTTGAAGTGCTGCAGTAAATATAGTGGCAATATGAAGGATAAAAAGCAATACGTTTACTTCTTGTGGTAGGCTTACATTGTTGAAAAGTAGAGCACAAAAAGAACTTCTGAGGGAAATTTTGCATTTTCGCTGTGATTTCTGCAATTTCTGTTATTAGGCCTTGTACCAGTTGTGGGAAAAGCATTAAAATCCTTTTATCTAAGTAACATAGTAGTACCAAAAGGTAAAAAAAAGACCCTTTAAAAAATAAAAACACCACTTTTCTAGATAAGTGAAGAACTATTGGGAACAAAATACCATAAGTAAAAGTAGTGGTGGAATGTATCCACCACTGTTAACAGTATCTGTAGTTGGTTAAAGTTGAGATAATTTGATCTGCTTTTGGGTTCATCCCAGTCAGGCACTCAGATGCTTTGTCTGTTGAGTCTTCTGAAGCTGTTTTCTGGTTATCAGAGGCGTTCAGAATAATCCAATCATGCAGTTCTCTTGTTTCCGTGAAATGATTGTTTTAAGTCTTAAAAGCCACCATCAGCTGGGAATATTAACTTGCTTGTGATGATCAGATAGAGAGAACAGTGGAGGGCAAACAGGCGAGTTTTCCCTGAGAACTCAGAGACACAAACACAGTACAGCTGCCTGCTATTTTTAACCAAACTTCTCTCTAGTCAAATTATTCTTTAGTTCTTGTGCATCAAGAAAAACGTCTTATTTCTCTGTAATGTGAAAATCAAACTTAACGTTATTTTCCACGTCTACACAGCCTGTACAAATAAAGTTTTTTTTAACTCTATAAAAATCTCGGGCTGTTTTCTTTTCACAATGCCTGCTGCTGAAATGCCACACGGTCACGCACTTCAGTTTGCCCTCCACAGCACCTGTTGTGATACTGACCTTGAACGCAGCAGTGGTGAGTCCGAAGAAGTTGATTAAAAAAAACTAAAACAAAAACGCACTTTTTTCTTTTCGTGTAAAGGGGGGGCAGCGCAGATTAAAATGTCACATTACAAAAACAGTGCATTAAATGTAAACTTTGGCTGACACACCTGCCGCTCAGGGTGGGCTGCGGGTCCCTGTGACTCCCTGTCAGGGAGCTGCCGCCGGGTAAAGGTGACTTGATGTATTTATACTTGGACCACTGGCGCACGAGGGGCGGGACGTGAGGCTGCCAGCAACGTTACAAGTATTTATCACGGCATTTTTTTTTAACTTCCCCTACCACATTCAGCACTTCCTTAACTGGCACACCTTCCTAAACCTATTATTATATGCAGAAGAGTGTGTGATAATTAGCATAAATCTAATTAGCATCAAACTGTATCATAACATGCACCGGTGGAAAGTAACTAAGTACTTTTACTCAAGTACTGTACCATTTGGAGGTACTTGCAGGCCACTATTCTTCGTCTCCTCATTCTTATTCTTTTACTTCTACATTTATTTTTTAATTAACCTTTATTTTCATTAATTTTTTGATTCAGATTAATATGAAATAGTATTCGTTTATACATTGTTATTGAATAAACTACCCTGTAGTTTATAAAGTGGTTCAAATTTGCTTTGTATTTTCCATCCTTTTGTTTTGTAATCATATTTAATGGAAATTATTTGTAACAGAGTATTTTTAAGTGATAATATTGCTACTTTTATTACTGTGCAATTTGAGGTACTTGTAAGCAACTACATTATTTCTTCTTTGTACTGTTTTGTTTCTTAAATTAACTTATATGCTACATGTGTTTGCATAATGAGTACTAGTACTTGTTTTTTAAATATTTAACTTGTTAGATTATATTTACACTATGGAATTGCTACCTTTGCATTAATGACCCACTATTTCACTTCTAACTGTAATATAGCATTAATTAGAATGTAAATGTTACTTGCTTGTTTCTGCATTGGGTTTGTATGAAATATGAAACAGTTTTACATTTTCAAAATAAAAGCCTTCTTGCCTCTTTCCTCTTGCTGCAATGTTCCATATTACTGGTTGCCAGATCTGTTTTGGGAGGGTCTAAGCCTGTTGCAATTTTGAGCTGCAGCCAAGCGTAAAAAGCCTCTGACACCCCACAGCGAACTGTGAAACAGCACAGAGCGCCGTCTAGTGACAACAACACAACACAATGCAGTAATGTCATAACAGCTGGAAACAAAAACACACAAAAGCAAAATACAACCATGCGGTATATGGTTTATTATAAAAGGTGTACAGTATTATAATGTATGAAGCTGAAATCCATACCTGGCTGTATGTATGTGCGCTGCTTTCACAGTATCAGTGCTACACACCCACTGGGACTTGTTAAAAGAGTTGCCCAGGTGATAGTGGTTCTGCAGGACGATGAGGCCACAGAGGACTGTGTTCACCCTCAGGCATGTTTGTGTCTGTTTGTGACGGCTCTAAAGATGCTGCAGTGCACTTCATCTGTATGTGTCTGACTAGCGATAACAGCTTTATTTCTGTGTGAAAATATAAAATGTATAAGACTATAACACTGTATCAGGACTTCATAGAAAGCATGGTCCCTGTTGTCCAGTCCCAGAGACTCTTTTTTTGGCTACTCCTTCTTGCTGGTCTCTTGTCCTTCAAAGATGGGGTACTTAGTCTCCACGTCGGCCCACGTCAAGCTGCCGTTAGCCAGATCTCGAACCATGTCTGGCAACTTGGTGACCTGCAAAACCATATCATGAATTACAAAACAAATAGTCTGTTAGTATGGTTCTGTAAACGCTCTGCTCTTGTGTTGGATCTCTACCTCGGCCCTGATCTGCCTCATGGAGTCTCGGTCTCTCAGTGTGGCTGTGTGAGGCGTCCTGTTCACTGAGTCGAAGTCAATGGTGATGCCAAACGCCACGCCGATCTCATCCGATCTGGCGTAACGCTTCCCGATTGATCCTGAAGAGTCATCCACTTTGTGGGAAACACCGTTTTTGGTCATTGCCTCAGCTAAAATTAGAAATTAGAATTAAAGTTGGGGATGGAGGGTTGACTCCTCAATAGGTCATCAATATATTTTGTGAAATTTTGCATGGCCTCTAAAAATATTGAGTATTTAGCTTTTTTTGGCCATGCCTTTCTCTCTCTCTCTCTCTCTTTTTTTTTTTTTTTTTTTTTTAATCTTCATCATCGTGAATCTTGTGTCAAATTTGACCATTATGGATGTGATTCATGCATGAGGGTGACTCATCACTAGTTTCCACACACCACCACACATCAGCATCAAAGCAAACTTTACTCACTTAACTTAAACATAAAAAACACACACACTTTATTAGTCAGACAGAAACATTTCTCAAATGTCAAGCTATTTCCGCATAGTGCTGCACTTACATAGCTGCTGGACAAAAGGCGTGAACTCCTGGTGTTGGCTCAGAGGCAGGATGCAGCACTTGTATGGCGCTACAGTTGCAGGGAAGCTGAAATACTGGACAAGAAACAAGTCATCTCTGATTAAAAGGAAGAGTAGAAACATTAAAACCAGCATGTGATTCTCAGTCGGGTCCCCCTCTTTTTGAAGCTTTCTTACCGTCCTCTGTTCATCCCCTGGCCGGATGCGGAACGAATGCTCGAAGATGGAGTACATGATTCTACCGATGCCAAAGGACGGCTCGATTACATTGGGAACAATCTCCTCCACTGTGGGAAAATACAGACGCTTGTTTTCCCACATGAACAAACCCACTGTTCTGCTCTACAGCTCTGCAGGCAGGATCAGTGTCGCCTCTTACCGTGCAGAGTTTTCTGGAACCTCTTCACACTGACCATGTCTTTGGTCAGTGTAAAAGTACTGCCGTTTGTCTCGATGGTGAACTCCCTGAAGGCGGAAACCGCACAGGATTAGCTTGGAATCGTAAAAAACACAAGCATGTTCATTAATAAACCTGGATTTTGTTCAGCATTTACCCGTTTTCTTTGAGAAGCTTCTCCTGATCAGTGATGTAGCACTCGTCACAGACAGACAGGAACTCCATGACCAGCTTGGCGTCTTTCTTGAAGGCCGTTCCGATGGCGCCTTTATTGGGCTCAAACTGGATGACGTTTGCTACTTTGTGTGAAGAATTAAGGAGCTACATGTAGAAATCCAGCTTGGAAGCAAAATAAAGAAATCAAGCTCTTTCTATATTAGTTGAAAATCCCCTCCAGAAATGTTTGGAGATATAAACAATACTAAATGAAAACTCTTTGATTCACACCAGCCACTTTTTCCTTAATTATTTCCTCAAGAACTGGAGGCCTTATAGAACCAATATGCACATTGAACATTTTACAAAAATGAAGGTTAAACATCCAAATGTTGTGACAAAAGGCAGAACATATTTTAAGCTTAGGGGGACTTTATACATCCAGTTTATCTTTGCTGTCTTTGGCGCCCCCTGCTGGTAGTTTTCGTAAATACACTGGAAGAAATAAGAGCACACATCAATTACAAGCCCAAAACTAAGTGAGTATACCATGCAAACTACATGTTAAAAACTATTGTGTTAAGTGTGCATCATTCTCGAAAAATGTCTAATGAGATTATAGTTTGATTGTGGATCATTGTTGTTGGAGTGGGAGAATAACAGGATATGGGTTCTTTCAGTGGTTTCTCAGCCACTAGCTGGACCTTCGTGGCTCTGGAATGACATGAGAGATCATAGCAGGATCGGTCAGCGCAGCCCACGATCTCAATCCAGCCCTGAAGGAGAGAAACAAATGGGTTTGCACTCCTGTCCACAAACCAATCAATCTTTACACACAAATAAGAAAGGACAAAAACTTACATAGGAGGTTTTGGCTTCAGCGTCCCAGCAGTCACACGCGTAGTGAGCCATCTCGTTGTCCATGTGTTGGCGGAAACGCACTTTACCTTTGCACAGTCCAGCTTTGATTAAATAGAGGTAGATTCTTCCAATGAAGTAACCCAAAACTGAGTTGTTGATCACTCCCTGTGGCAGGAACAAAGGAGAGAGAATGATAATAATCCAGCAAATATGATGCAGCTACATCAAATTGCCATAATATGTTAATTGACAATAAAACATTATTTTTATACCTATTATGATACAGGATTGGACCTCATTTATGCCATTTTTAAGTCAGTCATTCTGACTGACATTACTTAAATTCTTACAGTATAGGCTTTAAAAGCAATTGTTGATATAATTATGCATAACAAAAAAAATCATATGACAAATACTGTAACAATATTGAATTTAAGCTAATTTTATAATGTAATGTTTAAAGTAAAACCATGGATTTACTGCAAACTGCTCCAGCATTTATGGTATAAAACAGTAAATAAGGGTTAAGACATTTGACTGCATAAGAGCAGGCTTATATTCAGTAAGAGCAATATTTAATAAAACATCAATAAAATGATTCCTACCTGCTCCACAGCGTCCCCCAGCCTCATGATCTGTGCAGACTGGCCGCTGGTCTGAGCCTTGGAGGAGAACAGCAGGATCTCCAGGTCGGAGACGTTTGAGAATTTCGGGTGAACTTTTTCATTTGGATCCACAAAGTGCTCGATCTCTGCCATGGTGAACTCTCTGCAAACAGGAGACGTTTCACTGTAGCGCTGCTATGACGGGTGTGTTGAGTTTTATAGGAGCTTGTGACTACCTGACGCGGATGAGTCCAGAGCGAGGAGAGATCTCATTCCTGAAGGAGTTTCCGATCTGAGCGGCTCCAAAGGGCAGTCTCCCCTGGTTAAACTCCAGCAGACGCTTGAAGTTGAGGAACATCCCCTGAGCGGTTTCAGGCCTCAGGTATCTGCCAAGTTATATCATTTTTTTAGTTTTACTACATCAAAAAATAGCCTTTTTACGCCTGAGACAGATGTTTGACCAATGAGTACCCCGGCATGTTCCCCCCTGGTCCGATGGACGTCTGAAACATCAGGTTGAAGGAGACGGGAGGTGTGAGGTCATTTCCTGTGGATGGAGACTTGACGTTGAATTTCACAAAGAGGTCGGACAGCTCCTGCTGAGTGTAGTTGTCCATCTGGAACAGAGAGAAGAAAATAAGGGCGACTTTCCCGACCAGCAGATGTAAATATACTTGGCACCTTCAGACTTTATGTGTGTGTGAGAAAGTATTTGTCAAGGCCTCACCTGAGTGATCACGTCCCCCATCTCTGCCACTTTCTCTGCAGAGCATTTCTCATCAGACATCAATTTTTTTAAGTGAGCTGTGAGGGAAAAAGACATTCATTCAGCAGCTGTTAGAGGAGAGTGAAAAAATGTCCTAGAAAGAAGTGAGTTACTGCAAAATAATCCTTTTTTTAAATTTACTTACAAGACTACTTCAGTCACCCTGTCAGGGTTTATTTTGAAAGAATAACCCACTTGCTGTAAAGTACTTTCTGCATAAAGCTACCAGAAACCCAAAATGTACCAATAATTTTTATTATAAAGTTTTAAAACAGCAGCACTCTAATAAAGCTTTGTGTGAAAGCACCACATCAGCACTTTAAACTGGTTTTCCAAGCTTGTCTCTACATGATATTTAAATAACGTAAAGGGACTGACGGTGCACTTGAAAAACCAGTCCCCTCTGACAGCTGAACTCCTGCTCCCCTCTGACTGCAGCCGCCTTCGGGATGTTTAACCCAGTAAGGCAGGTCAAAACCTGTCTGCTAAATTGTTCTGCAGATAGTTAAATAACATGGAATACCAAAATTCTATAGGGGGGTTAATTATTGTTGTACACTTCAAATTTAAATCTGACGTTCAAGTTACAGATGGTAAAATTTGCACATTAACAGTTCAGCTAGTAATAATTTGCTCTGTTTAGTGAACAGCTTGGGAGGAAACCTGACACCTTTTAGGAAATGCAAAGAAAATAAAGCAAAGCTCAGGGGAGGATGGACTGGGTGGGGCATGCATGTTGTAATGATCACCTTTCAGAAGATGATCAGCGCGGTAGCACTCTCCAGTTTGGGCATCTTTCACCATGTAATCTGCAAATTTATCCACATGCCCCGACGTCCTGAAAAGAGCCAACAGATTTAAATGAACTGGACTAGAAAACACTTTTGTTTGTGCATGTTCTAGAGTCAACTGTCTCCTACTTGAGGACCGGCTCGGGGGTCAGCATGGTGCAGTCGATCTCCAGGATCTGCTCCTCCTGGATGAAGTGCTGCCTCCACACCTGCAGGATGTTGTTCTTCAGAGCACAGCCCACAGGACCCAAGTCATACAGGCCGCTCACACCTGTCCCACACAAGAAAAAACACCAAACTCGCACACAGTTTTTGTTTCCCTTTCTATTTTACAAACCACTTTAGTATATTTACCTCCATATATGGCAAAGGCCTGATCGTAGAAGAATCTCCTCTTTAAGGTGTCCTCCATCTTCACCCTGTCCACCGTGTCATCTTTGGGCTGCAGAGCGAGCTCCTGCAGTAAATACAGTAAGTGAACAGTTAATAATCTCCAGCTCATATAGAAAGTGGAACCAAAGGGTAGCAGGAAATGTTTAACCCATTTGGGTCATATATTTATATGACCTTTGCTTCAAGAATCTTCTTCCGGGCTTTGAGTTCTGCCACAGCTTTGTTCAGCTCCTGCTCTGAGGCGCCTTGTTCCTTCAACTGATGCACAAGGTCACCCTGCCGCAAAAAACAGCAAATCTTTTAATTATTAAAAAAAAAACATCTCAGAGAAAAACTTACACACGTATCTTAAAGTTGTTTTACATGTGCTTTCGTTTTTAAAAAGTTTTTCACGGCTTATATTTCTAAAAATAAATTATATTATAAATTATTTAAAATCTAATATTGTACTTTATTTTTTGATTTTATACAATATTCACAAGCTTTAACAGCCTACAACTGTCCTTGTTATGAGCACAGTGGTCAGTTTCAAGTTTCACTTTCTTGCCACGAGGCTCTGTATAATTTATAGGAACTGAGGAAAATTTAATGGGAAACCTGTTGCAGCAATGTTGCCAAACAAGTGCAATTTTTCCGAGATTTAACTTTATTTTTTTTTCTCTTTCTCTCTTTTTTTCTTTTTTCTCTCTCTCTTAGACGGACAGTGAAAACACAGTGTATGTATGTTGCTTAAATTAAAAATTTAAATCGTTTGCGTTAATTCTGTGGGTTAAGTCATCATTTAAAAAATAAAACGTAGAGATGTTCTGAATCATGTCTTGCTCTTTAAACTTCTCGGTTCTTCCCAGTTGTCAATAAATACGTTGCTGCGAGCCGATAAGTGTGTTTTTGCAGGTAAAAAAGCTCACCTGTTGCCTCACAGCTTCCCTCAAAGGCGCCAGTATTTCTTCCATGTTGACACGTATTGAAAAGCTCCTGCTGCAGCCAGCTGTGGATCCGCTCTGGTCTTAACTGTCTTCGCTCTTCAGGATTTCTTCAAGCTGCAGGAAAGAAGGGGAGGCGCCTGCTTCTGTACAGTCCGACTGGTATTGTATGTTGCCTGAAACAGAAGCTTTTTGTTGCATCATCCAGGAAGCTCAGACAAAACTTATTCTGCCGTAAACACTCTGAGCTACAGTAATAAAGTGAGCACCCGTCCTCCCTGTTCATGGCGAGTAAAACTTTAGTAATAGTGTAAAGTCTTCACATTTACATACATTCAGTATGGCCTAATGGTCCCAGTGGGTGACCCTCCGACCACTCCCACTTTTTCACAACATGTATATTCAACATAATGTAGACTTATACAGGGTGTCCATAAAGTCTCTTTACAAATAAAATATAGAAATATTTTACAAAATCAATTGATGAGATGTCTAATTCAGAACAGTTGTATGTACCCAGTGGTTGTCAGAGTTTTACTTTTGTTTCAGGTACCCTGTTCAGGAAAAAGGTACTGGTAAATGAACCCCTATGAAAATGACTTGTGTATCATGATTTATTGAAACAAAATGTGATCCTTCTTTCTGTGGGGTTCTGTTAGGATATGGTGTACTGGACAAAGGTACGGGCTATCACTGATCTGAAGCTTAACATCACTGATAATGCAAGCTATGATATAAATTACCATGAAAGGTTTCCACAATTATATAGTATACAATTTTTAAATAATTTAATTTCTATGAATGACTATAAAATGTGTTTTTGCAAACCTACATAAAAGACCTATACACGCTTTAGACACAAATAATACCCTAAAAAATAGTCAAAGCACAGAACCATAAACATAACCCCAGTGAAATATAGTCAATAGAAATATATTAATATCATGCATATATTTCTTAAATACTTTGTTTATTATTTATCGAGAAAAATATCACTTACTCCATACTTTTGTACTAATCAAATAGTCTTTATGTAAGTAAGATTTTAAATGCAGGATATTTACGTGTTAGTTTTTTTTTTAATTTACTCAATTACTCAAATATGAGAGTTATTCCTCTACCTCTACTTTTTATTTAATAACTTTGATCCATATTTACCATTATTATTATTATTATGATGATGATGATGATGATGATGATGATGATGATGATGATTATTATTATTATTATTATTAT
>JAOWBC010000812.1:8151360-8172298 GCA_028566105.1 Hypoplectrus providencianus | reverse complement strand
TCTCTATAAATCCTCCTGGATAAGTAGGGAAATGAAGCCAGAGGGGCAGCTGAGGGTCAGTCAGTGTGACTAAAGGCATCTGCTAGATCGAGTGTACAGTACCTCATTTTCACCCCGGCCTCAGCTGCCTGTGTGGTGAAGTAAGGAGGCTTAATGGGAGTTTATTTTATCATACTGTGCTATTATTGCCTCGATGGCCTCACACATAACCCACCGAGGACCTCTGCACAGTGAACACACACAGGCTGAAGTGTCAGGCTCAGCTCATCTGATGCTACCTAACTCCACTCAGCTGTTTGGATTTGCCGTGTGTGTCCTTGTGTGTGTGTGTGTGTGTGTGTGTGTGTGTGTGTGTGTGTGTGTGTGTGGAAGCAGATGCTTAAATATTGTTTTGGAAGCCAATCTGTTGTAATTATCATCGCTTCTCATGGACGGATTGTGTGGAAGCAATCAATAATGTGTGTGTTTTGGGGTTGAATAAAAGAAGAGAGTTATTGAAGCTCAGTTGGTGAAAAGGGACGACTGAACTGGCCTCAGATGTTTGTGAAAAGTGGAAATTATTCTGGACAAAAGAATCTGTTAACACTAAACCTAAACAGTTTCATGTTTATTGAATATAGAGCTGACGTGTCTTATTAAACTGGGAATCAAAGGATTTTACATTTTACACACATTTTCACACAACTTTTCAGGTCAAGATTTAACATGACCAATATAAAATGATTGCACAATTTTGGAAATTAAACCACAGTATATTAAGTAGCAAAAAATTCTACAAAATTCTAAAACTGCTTACATAAATGCATCAATGCAAATTGATCCCCTAATACTATATTTGTGAATGGACTTTTACTTGTAGTGGATTAATTTCATACTGTTGTATTACTTAAACCAAGTAAGGAATCTGAATACTTTTCCACCACTGCTTGGAACATAAGAATGAACCCCAACATGTGTTTATCTAGTCATAAAGTATGCCAATGTTTGTGCTATATGAGAAAGGAAATTACTAAAGTCACTTAAATTCACCATGAGGGGGGCCTGGCAATACTTGTCTATATTTCATTTTAGATCCAAAGTGGTGGACCACTAGACTGAAATAGCTGAAAAAGTATTTCAGATACCAGCACAAATATTTGCTGGTATCTGCTGCCTCAATGTGAAGAAGTGCTGCTCTCCTTTGATTTATGTAATTGTAATTTGATGTCTTTGTGCTTGGGACTCTTGATCAAACAGAACAAGCACTTTGAAGATAACACCCCGTGCTCTGGGAAATTGTGCCGCGTGTTTTTGTACATGTAAAACAATAAAGGGATGATGAAAAATAGACCAGAGATGACTCATTAGTCCCTACCCAAACTTAAGAACAAGATAAAAGTGTTTCTTTTCTTAGCATCGCCCCAACTGGAGGTGTAGTCCTGCAGGGAACCCTTCCTCAGTGTTATTTTGCTGACATGATGCACAACAAGGAGTTCCCCCTCGCTGCCTGTCTGTTGCTGTTAGTGATAGCCAGGGACAGAAACAGCTTCTTCTTCAGGTGCCCGCTCTGCCGCTCGGTGTCAACTCAAGACATTAGATCCCGGGCTCCGGGCTAATAGTGGATTACCTGTCCGTGTGTGTGTGTTTAGTGCACTGTGCAGCTGAAGAACTGTTTTATCTTGCCTGGTGTTGTATAAGCCACAGACAGCTGGTCCTACTTTACCACACTCAAAATCTCAGTGAAGGGAGGCAATAATCAGAAAAATCTACTGCTGGAGGCCATGTCAGGGGTCGATTTTAGCTGGTGTTGTCTCCTCGCCATGATGGCAGGTAATTGTGTCAAGAAGTCTTGCTTTTCTGTTAAAAGTAGCTTTGGATAGCAGAGATAGCATGAAAATCCCTGTGGCCCCCGGCTGTTTTATTTCAGTGTACGTTAAGTACTCAACTGTGCCATTTAAAACCAGCCTGTTTTCCACCTGAATTATTTAAGCTGCACCTTCACATGGACTGTCTCACATTCACCTTCATGCCCCCCAGGTACTGTACACTTTACCTGCCTGGCTGGTCAACTAACTGCTGCTCTGGTGCAGCTCGATGTCTGTCACACAGGCACGGCTAATATGTGATAAAACATATTATTGTGCTCACAGGGGGGAGTTCTGCCATTTTAAGAGCGCTCAGCTCGGACTGAATAAAGTGGTTTAGGTCAGGGGTTCCTCAATAAGGGGGGTATGTTTGTGAGCTCGGTTTGTTTGTCTGTTTGTCAGCAGGGATGGGGAAAGATCACTGGCATCATTTTCTTGAAACTTGTTGGAAGGGTGCAGCATGGGTTGAGAGGGAACTCATAAAATTTGGAAGTAGATCTGAATCACAGGGCTTATAAACCAATAATTTTTTATTTCGGTTAACGTAGGGCATTTGAGCTGCATTTATAATTGGAAAACAGGTTCATAAATGCCCCCTTAAATGGTACAATTTAGAAAAATGGCAAAGATTTTGTTACACCTGATCCATTTCTCTTCATTGTTAGGAAAATAGTGTTAAAAGCTATCTGAGTAGGGAGATTTATATATATTTTTAAATGATAGCCGACCTTCGTTAACCAATTAACAATCATTAACAAAGAGTCCAACCTGTTGTTTAGCTGCAATTTTGCTGATGTTACGCCACTAAATAAACTTATATTATTATTAATCAGCATTTTTTGTCAAATCTTCAGATTCAGTCAGGACTTGCAGTAAATATTCGTGGGTTAGGGTTAGTTGTTAAAACACTGTGTGAACATCTGACCACTGTTTAATACCCAACTGTAGTTGTAGAAATGTTGAGTTCCCACATCTCAGCATTTAATTTGGTGAGCACGGTCTTCATAACTAATAGACATTACATCCAGGACTATGAAAGTAAGACCCAAGTTGTAATAAACCTGAATTAACCTTTACTTCATCGCCCTGCTGCGCTGCCTCACCACAAACATTTGGCTCGAGAGTGATGAATGTCCTGACTTAAACCTTATCCAGCAGCTAAACTTAAACCTAGCGTCGTATTTTAAATGTGGCATGTTGTGTTTTGACTGCGTGCATACTTTATGTGCTTTTAGAGCTACAGTAAAGGAGGCCACCTCAAAAGTCTTGGGCTAAGCCGGGGATCATATTCCCTCTCGGAGCTTGGCATTAGTCCACGCTGTGGGTCACGGGGTGATTATCTCTTCCTGTCAGGAATGCTGAGAATTTCCTGCGTTTTCTCCCTCTTCCGGCCTTGTTAGTGGTTGTGCCTGAACATGTGACAGAGCCTGGGCCCCGGCTGGCTCTGATTGACTCGAGAGCCTTCTATCACTGTTACCTAACGTTCAGCAGGAGCACTGACACAGGCACTGCCATAAAGGGACGTTTTTACAGCTCTCACATCAAGGGAATATGCTGATCGAATGAAGTGTATTCAGCGGGTAAATAATTCTGCACCTGCTCTGAGGAGGTTACAGCTTTGGCCTCATATCTCTCACTCCAGGAAGCTTTTGTTAGATAAAACCACTTGCATGCAACACCTTTTACGTCGATTTTAGCGAGGTGGATCCCACAGACTGTCAGCTGATTCCTGGGAGCTTTAGTGTCTCATTCGACTGATTTTACTTTGCTTTGTTTGTGCAGCAGGTCCAGCCTCCCGTATCCTTAATGGCAAACGTTGCACTTTAACCTTTTGCTGTTATTCTCAGAGCATTACTATGCAAGGCGAGCCGACTCCACTCACATTCCTGAGCAAGGACATAGAAAGAAAAAAAAGTTTGTGTCAGCCTGTGAAGTATGCTGTTTGTTGATCACTGTACACGTGGCCCTCTGCCGAAACATGTGAACATATGCTGCATGTGTGTGTGTGTGAGGGAGTGTGTTTGCTCGGTCTCTGGCAGCAGTCACCGCTCAGCTATGTTGTTTGTGTCAAAGGGAGAAAGGAAAGCTCTGTTTGTGTAGGGTGGTGGTGCAGGAGGGGGTGGAGTAAGAATCAGACCCAAGTATAGGCTGTCTCGCCACAGTAACTCTCCCCACCCATTCTACGCCCTTTTCTCCCCTTTCCAAGCACCCTCTCCTCTCTCTCTCTCTCTCTCTCCCACTCCCACCTGCTTCTTCGGGGCGGTTTCGGGGGCAGCCGACCAGGGCGGGAAAAAAAAAAAAAAGACGGTCTCAAAATGGAGGAGTGAAGGTTGACATCAAAGAGTTTGAAGCTAATTTTAAGGGTATTTAGGAAGAACTCAGGGTCCTCCAAACTGGAAAAGTACTGTGCTAAAGGGCCCGCTCACTGAAGTAACAATTACTACTAGTTTGGGTGTTTTTAGCCCTGGAACGTGGACTTCAAAGCCAATTTAACATACCTTTTCCATTATCTGGTGTGTATACATTACAAAGGCGGGGTTTGCAGTAAATGACAACTAAATTACTCGACAAATTAGAAGTTGAACACATAATCCAAGCTAAAATCAACAGTTGTAGCTACTAAATGCAGAAAGGACAGGTGGCGACATCTTCCAGCTGTGTGAATGCATTAATTAATAGGTGTGTTATATCACTGTAAAATAGGCACGCACATCATAACATGTAAAAACGCCACTGTGTGGTAGTTAAATGAAATAAGCACAAGAATTCAGTGTGCTGTTTTCCATCTTTTATCAATACCCATATGGCGCAACAGACCTGACTGTGATTTAATTTATGTCTTCCATGAAATTAATGTGTTGTTAGATATTTTATTATGACATATTGGAGCATTTTTCAGCTGCAGCTCTGCAGTTTGTAACTGACTAAAGAACAAATGAAAGTCTAATATCTTACAAGTACGTACAAAGTCTTGGTGCTTCAATTGGTTCTTGTTGTACAATGATATTGGTATAAAAAGACATGCACAGTCTGCGATGAGTCGCATGGGCAACATGTGGCTCAAGAAGTTGAGTCTTGCAGACCGTTGCACTGACCATTTTGATCGGTTTGACTTCTGCCAGGCACAGAGGAGAAGAAATCCTTTATCAAAGCACATTTTCCAAAAGTAAAAAAAAGCTTTTCCAAGGGTGGAGACCTGCTTAAGACAGAGTGGAGGAACGCTGTTTATTAGCTTCAGTTAATGTGCTGATCTGGCATCACATGGAAGCTTGGCAGCGCAGAAGGAACTTCTCCATCTTTTCATAATGTTTTTAGGACAGTTATTACAATCTGAGTCCATCTTTGGCAAAAAAAAACCCACTTTCATTTGACAAGCTTGTACATTGACAGTGTGCACTAGACTTAATAGCTGAAGGCTGCAGAGGAATATCAAAAATTGTTGTTCCCATGAGCTGCTGAACAATCAAGACGTTTGCCTTTAATAAAACCATTATTCCCATTATGTAGTGCCCCATCACAAACAATATTTCACACTGCTTTAACCATTCTCACTTTAATTTTTATTGTTAATAATCTCGAAAGGTCGTGCAACAATATAAATTGGGCTTTAGTATTTCATTAAAGTCGTTGCAACTTAACAAGACTTCCTCGACTCGTGTGATGGTGACTTTGCTGTTATGTTAATGCTTTCAATGTGTTTTTTAGCTCTTAATCTAATCAGATAAACTGCTATCATGTTTAACCATTAACACGTTCTCCATTTATAACAGTACATATTGGAGTTTACTTTAAATCCCCAGACACAGAGAAGTATAGAGTCTGTACTTCGAGTCTGTGTGCTTTTGTCAGTTTTCTGTAGCAGCAGTGAGTGTATGTAGTCTACAAGGGCAGAACATCTCCTTCAATCACCACGCAGGTTATAGTAACACAGCATGCTGCCTTCCTGTTCTGACTGTATAGCTGTGTTTGTTTACCCAAGTGTTGCTTCTCTGGTACATCTATCGGGGACGAGGAAGATCCGCGGCGAGCTTGGGACTACAAAGACGAGAGAGAACAAAGAAGACGAACTGCCCGCAGCCTGTCAGATCCAGTCGGAGCAACCCGAGGATAGTTCCAGGCGTCAATCTGAAGGCTCTCAGAACATGAGCAGGCTGCAAACAGCCTCAGCATGCATGGCTAACTGGGCCGCCTGTGTCACACGGCTGTATGAACACGTTAACAAGACGGCAGCAAACAGGGACGCTGTGTGATGGCCGCTCCGAGGCACCAAAATGATGATTCCAGCTAAAGTCAGCTCGTGGACACTTCAAAGACCTGAACAGATTTGGGATTTCCATGCCTAGAAATTACCTTTAAAGCAATTAAACTGGCAGAATCTGCACTGCAGGAACACCTCGGGATAATTGCACTGTCAGATTTTAGCCTTTGTGCGGGTGGAGCTGCCCAAAATTTCTATTTTTATCCACTCGTCCTCACAGACAGAAAATATAAAAATCATAATCCTTGATGGAACTCTATAGAGGCCCACAGACCATTCGAGCCCGCTTGTTTCTCCTCTGTCAGTGTGAAAGTAGGCCATGGGCTTCAGAGACAGTGAAGGAGGAATGATGTAACCAGGGACTGATATGTGTATGTTGTTTTCTCCCAGGAGCTTTGCAGCACTCTGCCACTGATCAGCCCTTCTTCCAAAGCATGTGAATCTCGGTTTTGGTTTAGCTATTGTCAAAAAACGTCAAATAATAGAAATCCTTTGCATCTAAGCCGCTAAAACTAAAGAATCTGCATTACCAATATAAAGATTTTCCATCTTTTCACATTTATCCCTCTTCCTCTCACATATTTATTAATCCGTCTGTCTTGCTCTCTCCTTTTTTCTTGATCTTAATTAACTGGACTGCCTTCCCAAAGGGCACTGTGATCTGATGGTGACTATTTTTGTCCCTGTGCTCTGTCGCTGTGCAGTACAACATACATCTCAGCCCCCTTTGTCACGATAACGCGATGATGCATGTGAAACATGGTCTGTCTGCAACTCTGAGCATTGCCTCTGTCTTTTCCTCCCAGAGGACGTGCTTCATTAACATAAAGGCTTTTAAACATACTGTATGATACCTACTCTCAACAGGTGATATCGCTGTGAAATGGCACTAAAACAGCACTTGATTCAAAGTCAAAGAGGTCATTTTACTGTTTCTGCCATTATGATTTTGTTGGCATAAACACATTAACTCCAATCACATGGACAGAGCTGAGCTATTTGTAGTTTACTCGAGTATTTCTGTTTTTAGTTTTCAGAGAGACTTTCTTCCATTATTTAATTACCTTACAAATAATTAATTTCTTAACTAAACATATAAAAGGCTAATGAAACATACAAGATTAAAAAGAACCCATTTGGGACTTGGGACATGTAAACGTCAAAATCTGACTTGGTACCACCTCTGACCAGTAGCATTTCAATATCTGCTTGGTAGAAGCTACAGCCCAAGTTAACTTAGCTGTTAACAGTTAGCTTAGCACAAAGACTGGAAAGAGAGGGAAACAGCTAGCCTGGCTCTGACTAATAATCACAAATATTGTGGCATTTGTCTTGTTTGTTTTGTAACAAAACTGAATTGTTAAAATTGTTTTTTTATGATGGGTTTTGTGCCAGACTACTTTGGACAGAGCCAGCCTTACTGTCTCCACCTATTCTTAGTCTAAGCTAAGCCAAGCTAACTCCTACTAGCTTTAAATTAAACAGATAAAAGGCGGCACAGTATTTAAAAAATATGATATAATATATATAATATATAATAACATACATTGCCTATGTTACCTGTTGTTAAAAGTTTTCTTATTTTTGACTGATTAAAAATGCTTATTAGATGCAAGAGTCTTTTGGGATATTTTTATTGTATAGGTTGAAATTGCAAAGAAAAAAAAACATATATCTTGGAGCCTTGAACAGATGAAGTAAAGTTCAAAGTGGTATTGATTTTTTCATAATATTTTCCAATAGCAAAAAAATGTGTAATCCCCACAATGTCAAAGTATTTGTAACATATTCAATGCAGGACTTTACAACATCTGAATGCGTCCGTCTCCACTGGCTGTAATAACTGTGTGTGCTCTTTTTTGTTATTCTCTCTTCCAGTCTCCCAGTCCAACAGCAGCCTAAAGAAGCATCGCAGCCGGAGCATTTTCAGCCCCTTCTTCTGCTGCTTCCGCAACTACAATGACTACCACGTGGAGCCACCACCCGCCAACAACAAGACACTTTCTCTTCCCCCGCCACCAGAAGAGAATGGAAGTCCTCCCAAGGTGAAGCTCATTTTTCTCTCACATCATTCTTGACCCAAGTCCAAATTATACATGCATCCATACAACAACAAAAAGCAACCTTTTGAGGATTAGTTTCTGTTTTATGACAAGAATCCGAGTTGGATTGGAGATAGTCAGTAACGAGTAACATTTGTTTGGTTTTGTTACAGGGAGCTTGTTAGGGTTTGCCTTTTCCTGCAGAGAGCAGAGGCTGCGGCGCTGTGCAGCCTCGCCGAGCTCCCTCCACAAATTTTTCCAGCTGCTTCAAACCCGTTGAACCCAGAGGTTGTTTACCATCCACTGCTTGAAAATACGGGCTCGCTTCCCATCTCGCATTCTTCGATATCTGCCTACGCACACAACCGCACACAGAAAATAACACACACAGAGCGCGCGCCGAGGAGCTCAGTAAAGTCACACACGCTCGCTCCTCTCTGGCGAGTCTTACCGTAGAGCCATGACAACACATGTACGCACACACACACACACACATGGACTGCTTTAATCCTTATAAAGTGGGCCCTGTGTGTGTCGGGTGTGATGGATTGCCTGGCACCCACGCCTCCAACCCCCCTCCATCTTTCTCCTCACACACACTCTGACCAGTGTAGTGAGGATGTGTGAAGCGAACGTTCTGGCCAGCGGGGGAAAAAAAAAAAAGGCGCCAAACCCTCGAGCTCCTCCGCAAACACGGCGTTCTGCTGCCAAGGCAGGTACACCGGGCTATAAATGGAGCAAAGTCATATCACATTTCTACTCCTGTTTACCTGTAAATGTGTCTCATTCAGGGGAGGAATGTGTGGCCCTTTACAGACACTATACATGTGGTCAGCGCTGACCCGCTCCGACCCCCTCCTTAACAAATGAGTTCCCATTAATTTAGAGTGAACCTGGCGAACCTGGCCATAAAAAGCCTTGTTATAGAGCGGGGCTGATTTTGGAGTCCCTCCCAGCAGTGTACTGTTGCTGGATTTCTGGCCAGCCGTGTTTGTTACTATGGCAGCTCTGTTTGTTTTTGAGCAAGTTGTTCTCACTTTTCTATCACAGTGTACGTCCCTTTTTCTCTGTCCCTCTCTCTCTCTCTCTCTCTCTCTCTCTCTCCTGCACATTGGTTGATTAGAATATGTCGTTTTCTTCCTTGCAAAAAAAAATAAACAATTTTTCACTGTTTTCTGTTTTACCACCCTGTCTCTCTCAATCTCTCTCTCTTTTTCTCTCTTGTTTATTTTCTCCAGTGTGACCAGGTCCAGGTCATCCCCATCCCCAGTGTATGTATTATTATCTTTCATTTTTCTTCATCTCTCGCTTCATCTCAGTCACCTCTCCCCTCTGCTGTGCTGTGCTTCATCATTCTAGCTGCATGCGGATGTTGGCACAAAGGTGCTTTTTCTTTCGCTCCTGTCCCATTCTGATTATCAGGGCTTTGCTTTGTGCTCCTCATCCTCCATTGGTGGCAAGAAGTAAATCCATTTATTATCATATGATTTGTATCTACCATTCCTCCCATGTTGCTCCAGTCACCAGAACAGAACATGGTATTGATTTCTTTATTAGATCAAATTCGTTGAAGCTTACGGTAGACCTTTACAGCAGCAGTTTGGATGACTCTCCCTTAAAACACTTGATTGAATTAGTCTGTATTGAGTGAAATTACATTGCAGATATGCACTCACTGTCCATTAGAGAGCAGCTTTGGTTTCAGTGATTTGTCACTCATTCACTTGCTGTATTTGTGCTGAAATGGCAATTCATTTAGCTATTTTGGAATCCACGCGGTGCCTGTGGTTTACTGTAATTTAGGATATTCACACTCACAGCGTCCCACATCACAGCCAAGCTTTAAACTACACCACCCAGCAGACACCTCCCCTTCCACGGCAGGAAGTGCATGTGGCGAGGAGGTCTGCTCTTTGAGAGGAGACCTAAATAGCTCAAGTTGACCCGGACAGGTTACGTCCGCGTCGCTCTTCACTGTGACGCAGAGATAAATAAGACGTCTCCACAACTCGTTAGTTTCTTTGTCTGACTGCCAAAATATCAAAAAGTCAAGGATCACAGACAAAACACAGCACTCGCCAGCAAGCACTGAGAAACCCACAGATTTATCAAAACGCACACGTACATTTCAATAAACCATCTCTAATAAGCGTTTTTATGCATTTTATAGGACCAGTTTAAAGTTGAGACACACTGTATGCAGTTGTTTTTGTTTATTTCTGTTATTTTCAACATTGTAGATTAACTCTGGAAACATCATAACCATGAAAGGACACATGGTAATGTCTTGCCTTATTAATGTGTTTGAGATCATCACAGCAAAATGTGGCTACTTTGAAGAGTTTGATATATTTTCACAAAACTTCTAATATCTTGTGTATATATATAACACCTTACTGAACAAGATAATACAAAAAGAAAAGAAATAGGAATTGTTTAAGAGGTGATTGTTCATTACAATATATGATCATATGATGTGTATTATTAAGATATATATTTTTTAATATCACGGTTATTGAGGAGATATTAAATCTATACAGTAAGTACTTCAATAATAAAGAGTATATTTTTTCCATTCTGTAACACTTTTTAAGACTCAAAATTCCTATTATTCTGCCAATTCAAAATGTTGTGTATAAATAAGTTACTTCCCTTCATTTGAGATAGAAAAAAGTTCCATATTCTTTTATGATTATTTATGAGAACATGAAAGAAACCGGCAGTGAAATTTACTTACTCGCTTTTGTATTTATTGCAGGAAACACACATTTAGTAAGAGATCTAATGTTTTATTTAATAAACTGACAATTTCAACTCCAGCTTGCATATTTTTCAGCAGCTTTTTGTCAGATCCCTCTGCCTTATTAAAATGATTCGCTATGAATAAACATGCTGCGCTCTTTGAGTGGTATCAGTTAGGGAGAGCGCCCCCTGGCTGCGGCTTCATGTGACAGGCTTTTTTTTATCGCTTTGCAGCTCCCTGGTGAAAATGTCAAGGTCCCGGTCAATTGTTCTTTCTTTGCTCAACCTGCATGTGTAAATCACATTCATCACGGCCTGACAGGATGTCATTCAGTGTCCTTGCTCACAGGGAGTTCTTCCCATGAAACATCAGCATGCAGTCCCGCGATAAGACATGATAAATACCAGTCAGCCCAGCCTCAATGCAAAAAAAAAAAAAAAAGAAAACACAGATACATGCAGAAAAGGGCTGGCATACAGAGCAGCAGTGTGCAGGGTGTATGTGTAAGATTGACAAAGTCCTTGCTTATCACCTCTACATAGATTTGTGTGCGTGTGTGTGCACGGGTGCATGGATGTAAGAGTGTGTGTGCCCCCTATGGCCGCGCCATCTGCCCCATGCCTGTCTGTAACCCAAGGCCCGACTGGCAGAGGACACAAGTGTGTCTCCTTTTCCCCCCTGACCCTGAAGGCAGCACAGTCACAGAGCTCAGTCAACATGAGGATATACAGAGAATCTCAGCGGGGCCTCGCACAGTAACAGCACACACTGAGGCACAACGAGAGCAGGCAAATGAGTAATAATACCACCAGCAGGATTAGTAGTTTTTAGAGGTGTCATTGTCCGGGCAAAACAGTGTCACCTTGCACCTTTCTGCATGCGAGGATCAGCCTTTTTCTTCAGTCTTTTATCATTTTGAATAAAGGCAGATGCTATTTGAACCCATGTGTCTGCAGCTAACAATGCTATTTACAGTGTTGCTATTTCACAGCAAGGTGTGTATCATGGCAAGACAAGCACCCAGATGTCCGTATCCCAAAATTATTAAAATATATCTTTTTAAGTAAGCAAGTAAATTTAGACTTATATATCAAGCAGTATTAATATATAACATAGGTCTAGTCATGTTGAGACATGTGAATGTTTAAAAGTTCCATAAAATAGTTTAACCTAATTCAGCATAGGACTGGCAATAACCCAACAGATTATTGGAGTCATATTGCAACAATATGATCATATGGTGTTCATTTATTGAATTATTTCAACAGGAACATTTGAATTTAAAGCTAAATACTTATATTAGATATCAAATTTGTAATGCACAATAATGGAGCCAGTTAACTGTACTGAACATCAGTTTTATTAAACATGTAATATAGATCCCAGGACCAGTCATAAATTTGCTTTTAACTTATTTAGCAGGGCTGTGGCACATCAACAAATCTTCAGAATTAAAAAGCTAAGTAATTAAATAATTACTTACTAATTAATGAATTATCAAAATTGATGCCAATTGATTTCCTGTCGATGGATATTTTGATTGATAAGTTGGCTATAAAGACTAGAAAAGCACTGTTGTCAGCTCCCTGCAGGTCACTGAGACTGTTAAGTGTTTCTCTAGTGTCGCCCAAAGCAGCAAAGTGATCATCTCCAACTCTCTTACAGAGCCATCATCACAACCCCAGTCTGAGTGTGAGTGTGTGTGTGTGTGTGTGTGTGTGTGTGTGTTCCCTGTAATGAACCTCTATTCATACATGATATTGTAAATGGTGTTTATTGTCTCTGCAGCCTCCAGCCAAGTCCCTCCTGCCAGAGGTCAGTATCGCTGACTACGGCAAGAACTGCGTGGTGATCGACCTGGATGAAACCCTCGTGCACAGCTCCTTCAAGGTATTTCACGCACACACATCTTACTATATAGACACTTATCGTTTCAGTTGTGCCATGCTGTTATTCCACAGCCCGAGAGGGATAATAGGATTATACAGAAATAAATCCTGGAGATGCCATTCTCTGCCGTGAATATGGGCATGATGGCATGCTGACAATTAGCATGAGGTGCCACTGAGCAGGCACACATAATCAGAGGAAAGTATGTGTTAGGGTATTATGGCTTTTATACACCAGTTAGCTCAGGAGAAGGCGAGAGGGAGGTCTAATTGTTACTTTAACAAGGTATTGGCATGGCAACCAGTACATCCTCTTTAGCTGTGCCTCATGAAATTCATCAGCATGACCGCTTGCTTGGTGGTATCTTCTCTGTTTTGTGAAACACACACACTGTATCTCCAGAATGTCGTCTTATTACGAGCTAACAGACTTAAAACCTTCACCACCAACTGCTTCCGGTAGAGTCATCCGCCTACATGATACAACAAATTCATTATTTTCTGTTTGTTACGCTTGCAAATCGATTTGTTTCCTGCAAGAGATCACTGGACAGTTTTGGAACTGAGGAAATACAACATTTTTTAAGGTTTCTGTATTAAGTTATTTTAAAACACGATCGATAAACGAGTACTTTTGAAGGGTTAAAAAGTTTTGTTAAAGCAATTATTGGGATAATTTTCTTAACCCTTAACCCAGATTCTAATATGAAAATTATATATACAGAGGGCTGCAAAAGTAATTAAACAGTATTATAAAAGTGGATGCAGGATGTGTTTGAACATTTGAGGTTTTAATATCTTAATTTTTCTTATTTGTATAATAAATAAAACATTGTTTTGTATATTTTATATACCTACTTTTGCAGCTATATGTATATATATGTATTTATAAAAATCTATCAAACTTAAAAAACACAGCAACTTGTCAGTTACAATGTAGTCTTTTTTTACTCTAAATGTGACTGTTGATTTATAACATAAACACATTAGGAAAATATTTACTAAGGCAATAAATCAAGTGAAAAGTAGGATCATTTTCTTACAGATTAGTATACAAATCGACTTCTTTTGGCAGCCAGAGGAGTCGCCTCCTGCTGGTCATCAGAGAGAATGCAGCTATCTGCATGGGCTTCACTGGCTGCTTGAACTGAATAACACAATATTATGCTCACAATACCACTGCTGATATAATGTTTACCATGTTCTCTGTCTAAGTTAGTCACTTGAAAACATAATGTTCAGTGTATTTTTACTTTATGTTCCATAAACCTTTGTCTCACAGATTGTAAAATAACATTGTGTTCATTATGCTGGTTAAATATTTATATATGAACTGACTGTAAGACCGAGGCAGAATGCTACTTTCATGGAGGATTCCTGATATTTATACTACAAAGTCTGGTCCTTTGCATCACCATCAAAAGTCCCCTCTGCTGACACACCTGGCACACCTAGTGACCCACTTCAGCCCGGCTCTGCTCCGTCCCCAGCTGATCTTATTACGACTGTGTGTCGGTATCCGTGCCTGTGTGCCTTTTGTCCTCAGCATGAGAAAAAAAGGCCAGAGAGGCGCGCAACAAAATAGCTCAAGGTGAAGCTGAAGAGTCTTTTGTGTTTGCTCTCGTTTTTTCTTTCAGCAGTGAAAGGAAACCATTTGTTCATTAAAAGAACTGCAGAGAAAACACTTTAAGTGCATTTTCATATGTCTGGGAGTTAATTTACTGTGGAAAGAAAAGGGAAAGAAAAATGTACACAGAGAGTAACGGACCCACCCATTACAGTCACAAGCCAGAAGTACAGGGCCACACACACGTACATGCTCACCCACACACAAGGGTGTGTCCATTACAGTGTACTGTTGCCTTGAACGACTGCGGGATGAATTTCGCAGAAGTCCTGGATCTGTTCTGATAGTCTGAAGGGTTTTATTTTCCTCCCCTGACAAAACAAGTCAGAAACTCACTCAGGATCTCCTTTTTTTCCCTCCTTTTGATGGAACTCAGCCGCACACCGTATGCTCGGCCCGTCAACATGCATTTAGCTCAGAGATCAGCGTGCCGTATGAAATAGATTCAGGCAATGCAATAAATGAAAATCAGTTGGGAGAGGAAGAGAGGGAAGAAGAGAGCGGCACACTCGTGGTGTCCTCAGTTCCATTCAGAAGCCTGCTGGATTTCCTGTTAATAAATTTTTTCCTTGAAGTGATTTTCAATCGACACGTTATTCATTCTTAAACGCACAAGTCACCGTTGGAATTAGTTAATTTGTGCATGAAAACAAGCAGGGC
The DNA here is from genome assembly GCA_028566105.1 of Hypoplectrus providencianus. Lineage (NCBI taxonomy): Eukaryota > Metazoa > Chordata > Actinopteri > Perciformes > Serranidae > Hypoplectrus > Hypoplectrus providencianus. Next base: position 8,157,235 of record JAOWBC010000812.1, on the reverse strand, counting down.
TGACAGGAGACGTTTCACATAGTGGACAGATGGACAGAGACGAAAAAAGAAACGTTACATAACACATCACATACTGTCCGCTTTATCCTACATCTTATGGATGAAAAGATCATTCCTGGCGCTGCTCCAGGATTAGATACAGCGTGTGTTGATGTGTAAAAATGGCTGACAGGATAGACTGTATGTGATAATAATAGTTGAGCTTATTTATATAACACTTGTCAAATCCAGTGTGACAAAATGCCTAAAAGGAAAAGATAGGAAAGACTGAAATAGAGGAAAAGAAATATTTGCATCTCAAGTTACTGATCAGACTGTAAACAATGACCAGTGCAGGGAAGTGGAAGTATTGGCTTCCACTGATATCCAGGATTCAGATATTTGGCTGCACAGCAACCTCTGTCAAGTAGTTTTTCCAGAAAAAAAATAAAAAACTGATTCCAGCCTCAGAGATGTGCTGGTTGTTTACTTATGATGGTAATAATAGAAGACATCTTTGGAAAATGAAATATTGGTTAAACAAAATAGATGATTCAAACTTTGCTTGTGATAAGCTACAGTGCGTTTAATGCTATTTATTGGCATTTTGTATGTGATATTATAATCTGCATATTCAAACATTTCTTTTTAAATCGGCAGCCCTCAAATGCTTTTAATATACTTTTTCTCCATGCTCTGCTTAAGGTTGCAATCACAAAGATTTCACATTTGTTCTCTATGGTGACTCCCATGAGCCTGTAATAGCCGATGTGGTCTGCATTTGTTTTTACAGTTTCGTCATCTGTATTCATCACATTTTTTTAGTAGCTGTTTAGCAACACTAGAAGAGGAAAAACTGTAGGGCACTCCATACCAGCGAGTTTCAGACCAAGTTCAACAAATTAACCCCTTTACTATTGCCGCTTGTGAGTTTGTTTGTTTTTTCATTAATCCTGCAAATATTAGGGCTTTAATGAGTGGTACACATGCTTAATTACCTTTGAATGAAAATCTTCAGTGTCATCATATTACAGTGTCTGTTGAATGTATTTTTCTGTCCAAATGCTTGTGGTCACATGGTACAAATTCAACTTATAGTGTATAACAAAAAATAAAGGATCAGTCAGGGAATTATGTCCTCATGTTAATTTCAGATGTCCTGCAGACAAACCTGCTATAATAATACTTGGAAGTGTTTTTCAGAGGCATGTTTGAACAGTAACAGCACATGATTAAGTGTTGAGATATGTACGTATGTAAAGAAATCACTGGACCCCAGCCAGGCTGAAATCATCTGAAATAACCCAGAAGAAGTTTTCTCCGTCAAGTCTGTTGAGGTCAACTTGGGTTCAACAGAGATCCATAAAACAAATCCTCTTCATTTCTCCATTTACTTCACCCCTCTGCCTCCATCGCTCTCACACATACATCCTCCTCCATCTCCCATATCTCTCGCCGTCTCGGATCCAGGCCCATTTCGGAGCTGCGCGATGAGCAGCTGCTGTGTGTTCAGTCTTCAGATGATGGAGTGATTCAGCAGAAGAGCAATAGGCAGAGGCCAAGTCTGTCTCTGCATCTCTTCCTCCATCTGCGTCTCTCTCGCTCCTCTTTCTCTTCTCTCTTTTTTGAAAGTTGGACCGGTGCCTGTCATTAGTTGGGCTCATTACTGGTTCTGTTTTTAGACAATAGAGGCTGCAGTCTTTGCATTCTGTGGTGTAAACATTAACCCGGAGCAGAATATATTACAAAACTGATCCGCTCACATCTGTCTGTCATCTGTCTGGGAATCTTTGATTGTGCATTGACTCACTCTTGCATCACCAAACATCTCCAGTACAGTCGGCCTATTGTTCCACTGTCGCCGCCATAATGGTTATATTAGACGGATTAAGCAGGTGACATGTGGAAGGTCAAAGTGCTGTGTTCAGTATTCCTACAGCAAACGCCCCCTCTGCTGGGTGGCCTTGAGCTGCGCCTGCTTACTGTAGCACAAGCAGCATTGTTTGCGTTTTTATTCAAGCACCGCTGCTCTGGATGTTATTAAAAACATGTCCACTCTTAAAATCCTTTAAATCATGAATTCCTCATATCTAGCATTTAAAAGCATGCAGCATTTAAGCCAATGTAGTCTATATTCATGCAGTAATAGTTTATTTATTGTGATTTCTTATATATACTTATTCTATTTTATCAAATGTTTGCCATTTGATGTATTTATTTATTACTGTATTCTAGATTCTACATTTTATCAAGGTTTTGTAACACAATAAAGCAGTTGCACACAGCCAGAAGGACATTTATTAGTGGTAATTTATGTGCAGTAACTGTCAACAGTTTTAGCTTCCTCTGTGAAGACTTGTTTTAAATTATAACAACAGTCTTTAACTATGTTGGCAGATATTAATGTGTTCATCCTGCAGCTGCCACTTATGGACCCACACAGTCAAGATGAGTTCATTCTGCTTCAAAAACGCATTTATTAAATGTGAATATATTGCCTATGAATTCTTAATATGGTGATTTAAAATAGTGTTTGTTGCCAACACCAGACCAAATCCAAACTTGGCTACAATTTAAGAATTAACGTTGAACCATGGAGATATGTAATAATAAAAAAAAATATTTTGGCCAAATGGGACATTACAACAACAACAACAACAAAATGAAAGCTAAAAAATAAAATAAAATTGCCTGAACAGAAACAATATTTTCTCCATTTTTTTTACCTAGCTAGCTGTTAACAGTGGAGTAGCTAGATGTAGCTAAATTTATTTTCCAGACTTTTTTCCAGTCATTTTCCTGTAAAACATAATTAAAAAAAGTCCCCCAGATGTCATAGTAATTTAGTCATTATAGCTTGCTGATAAATGAGGCAGGTTATGTAATGGTCCTGGAAAAACATATATAGTCAGATGAGCTTATAAAATGATGCTTCAAAGTAATTCTCTATTTATGTTTTTGTGTCGACAACAAACTATCCAAACACGAGACATCCAGAAAAGCTTATTTTCGTGCTTCTTAAAACTCAGAGAAACATTTTTTCCCTGCATCTATGTCACCGTTTTTTCCTCTCTCCTTGTTTTGAAATGACACTGCCGTGCCTCCCACCTAATCCTTTCATCCTCGTCTTTACGCCCTCCACTTGTCTTCCACCCACACTCCTCCAGCAGCTATCTTCCTCCAACTCCTGCACCTCTTCTCTCTCCTTTCTTGCTTTTAAAGATGACTCAAGTCGGCACTCCTGTCCGCATCCACGTCTGTCATCTTGCTCGGCTCCCAGGTCTCTCCCCGGAGTCTCACTTCTGGTTTTTATTTAACACTGAGATACAGAGTGCCTGAGCAGAGGGAACCACAGTATGCTTAAAGCCTCCGTAGTCTGCCCGGGGCACCTTACAGGAGTATTTTACCTTTCTCTATTTTTCTCTAACCAAAAATGTGGGCATGTGGTTTCGCTGTTTTCTTGTCAGATTGTGTTGTTTTGAGTAAAAAAAAGACACCGCACAGGTTTTGAATCGTTTTTCTCTCTCCTGTCTCTCTGCAGCCCATCAGCAATGCAGACTTCATCGTTCCAGTGGAGATTGATGGGACTGTTCATCAGGTACTTTTGCACTGATGTGGAGGCCTTCCAGTAGTGGGCTTTAATGAAATAATATCAATTAATTCATAAGGTCTTCCTAGGAAGCTGGGTCTTCACTTTCTTCCCTTTAGAATTATTTATTATTCTCTATTATCTCACAGCTACGTCAAAAGTGGGACAGCTCGTGCACTCCTCTCTGACTTGATTCTGCTTTATCCTCAGTCTTTGCTCACCGTAAAGGTAGATGAGCTGTGACGTGACTGTGTCAACCGGTAAACAAATGTCACAAAGCGTGCTGAGGATACTGTGAGCGAGCCGCAGAAGAGATGCTTCACTGATTAAAAATGTGTTTGAGTGAGAAAAAGGAAGAAACTCCGGCTCTGTTTACACCTGCATTGTTACTTCTGTTCAAAAAGTTATTATCAGCATCGTGTTTGAAGCACAAGCAGATCGACTGGAGCTGTGACCTGGTTCAAGTAATCCAGGATAGGCTTTCTGTATCTGTCTTGGCCTATGCTTGATTACTTGCACTTGGAGGCAGCGACAAACCCCCACGGAGACCTGCTGAGGAGTGCCAAGACAAGAAGAAATGGCAGCTATGATCACACAGTAATGCCTGTTGTTGTGCAGGATTGTATGAAAATGTGAAAAATGATACTTGCATGTGTGTTACTTTCAAAGTTTCTTTCTGGCTTCACATATGGATGTATCGTACATATTCTTATTAAGGACTATGAAATCTGAGTATAAAGACATATTTCAAGTTAATGACTTTAGGAATACAGTTCACCAAGAATTAAAAACCTGTTACACAATGCAATTTATTAGAATGTTACAGCCTCTGAACTTGGAAATAACAGTTAAAAAATAACAGAGTAAACATGACAGTACCAAATATTAATTCCGTCCCTGAATTTTCTGACATTTCTGACTTCATAAAATTTACAGGGCAAAACGGTAACTGTCTGTTTACACAGTCTTTAAAGTTAAACCCAACTGAAAGCAAACCCAAGGTTGTTTTGGGATTAGTCCACTTGATGTTTCACCTAGCTCGATTCTAGCTTTTATGGTGCTGTGTCCACTATTTTTTATAGATTAGTGCCCAAAGAGAAAAGAGGAAGGAATATGTAGACAGATACCGACACTACCACCAACTTCTAGTGGGTCATGAGTGATGAGAGGGATTATTTTTGTTAAGTCTAAAAATAGTATTAAAACCGATAAACCAGGCCTCTTCCCTCCATTAATAAGGACATAATAAAGCTTCACACCAAACATTTCTGCAGCCGGTGAGATTGCCTGCGTCCTACTGAGACGTTTTGTGCCAGTCTTTGGTACTGGACTGTTTTGTCGGTGTTAATTTTTGTGTGCCTGTTTCAGGTGTACGTGCTGAAGAGGCCCCATGTGGACGAGTTCCTGCAGAAGATGGGGGAGCTGTTTGAATGCGTCCTCTTCACGGCGAGCTTAGCCAAGGTTTGCTGCCCGGTTTTAAAGCTTAAATATCAGGCACATTGATGTCGTTTTGCACAGACTTTATAACCGGATTTGTTTTCCTGTTCAGTACGCCGACCCTGTGGCAGACCTGCTGGACCAGTGGGGGGTGTTTCGCGCCCGGCTCTTCAGGGAATCCTGTGTTTTCCACAGAGGAAACTACGTCAAAGACCTCAGCCGGCTGGGCCGAGAGCTCAGTAAAGTTATCATCATAGACAACTCACCTGCCTCCTACATCTTCCACCCTGAGAATGCAGTAAGTCCATCCGCCTCTTACATAAGCCTGCAGGGATTTCGCTCAGCATATATTTATTGGTATATAAAGCCAGATAAGATGAAATAAACCACAGATAAGGTGAGACAGACACAATACCCCAATGCTGCATCTATCTTAGATATGGCGGCTGTTAATTTGTTTGGACAGCAAACAAACTTTGAAGTCATTCTTTATTGTAGAAATACTTTCTTAGCTACTGCACTTTGCTTCTGTTAGATATTATAGTGTATTTTATATGTACAGTATCATTGCTTAATAATCAAACAATCACACTTACATGTAATAACATTACATACTAAAAAAACATTACACACTAAAATTAAAAAAATGAAAATTAGTAAATAATTCTGCAATAAATATATATAACATAAATAAGTTATAAAAACTTATAAAAATTACATAAAATTTAAGTTAAATATATATATTTAAAAGTTAATAGCACCATAATTTGTAACGACAACACAATATGAGTGGCATTCATTCATTCATTCATTCATTTTCCGAACCGCTTCATCCAGGTAATCCCGGGTCACGGGGAGGCTGTGCCTATC